>JAZBHA010001477.1:0-20409 GCA_037464855.1 Iselma pallidipennis | reverse complement strand
TTTTTCGGATATAAAGTACATTTATGTTTTCTAGGACTGTGTGTACGAATACTTTTTACACTCACTGTATATAGTTAAAAATAAGACAAGTATTCAACTTAATTGCGTAATGAATCTGTGCAATAAAGAAGTAATTTTATTATCAAATTTAGCAGGAGAATAACGATAAACAAAATTATAAAAATAAACCCACTGAACATAAATGGGGAAATGACAGGAATAAAATTTATCTAACCGACTTCCAGGCAGTCTTGACTAACGACAAATATAAAAACAAGAAAAAAGTCAACTATTCGTTTGGAGGGAAAAAATGAGGTATAATTCGATCAGATATTGAGCAAGGAGCCGTTCGTTAGTATCACGCACGTATAAGTCCGCTTTTGTGTTAATATAAGGTCGTTGATGTTAATCAATGTCATAAACGTGTGAGGAAATGAGACCTTCCTAACAAGACAGAGACTAATGATACTTGTCTAGATGAGCATTTTCTCTCTATGTATTTGTGTATATTGAAGAGGATTTTAGACCTGGCCGTGGTCCGCATGATGGTACTTTAATGTTAATTATGTTTAAGTTCTTCTATTGTTGTAACAAGACAGTTGAATGAATAATGGACAAATCCCACCATTCAGCTAATTAAAAAGACTGTAAAATTCGCGATAATAATCCTTTTCTTTAGTTTCTCTCAGTTCATTGTTGAATGGCATAACAAAACATTGATATGTTTCAGTATAGTGTATGTATGTGTCGGCACTTTGTTGATGATTAATGTTTTCGGCCATCTGGGGGATTTAATGTAGATTATGTTGCCGTATCATCATATACTATGATATATTGTTTGAGAAATTTGCCGAAATTGTGTGACAATTACATAAATTCTCTATCCGTTGTGATCAGTTTTCAGTCACGCGTGTACAACATTGAAAGGCGTCAAGGATAAATTGACAACATTCCAATTTCCATCAGCAGAAAAACCGTTTTTAAATCAATTGATGAGAGCTCTCTTCTATACTGCTATGGTTTTAAAATTCGATACTTTAGTGATTTTAACAGCTACTGGAATTGAATTGTCCCCTTTTTCGATTTGATAGACATCAGTATGTTAAGTAGATTTTAAATTTCAGCTCTTCGTTTTATGTTTTATTACCGTATTTAAAAGTAAAATTCTATAACCAATTTAAAATTGTCGTAAAATTCCCAATTTATGTTTTAAAAGTATGTTGAAAATATCATACCGAGACACTTTCTTATTAGTTTAAAAATTTTATTGCCAAATCGACGTCTCTTTAGTTTTACTGAAATACACCCTTATAAAATTTTTTCGATATACTATACTGAAGCTAAAAAGATTAATAATTAAAATGATCCTCCTTGTTGTGATTAATTAATCTTTATTTAAAACGGAAACAGGACAGACCTAAGAGTTCGAACAAGACTTTTTGTTTTTGAAAAAGTTACTTCTTGAAAAACTTTAAGACGCACCCATATTCTAGAACTGCACAACATATGTGTACACATTCGAAAAAAACTCTGAACCGGATCAACTCGTAGAACTTGTAGAACATCAAAGTATAAAATCAGTAAAATAAAAGATATTTTGTGATGTGTGTTCAGTGTGCAAATTCGAATTACCTGATCCCGCAAATTCACCAGAGCGCAACATTTCATATGTACAAAATCAAAGAGAAAGAACGAAATCCCGATTGTGATCCTTTCTATCTTTTCAACACTATTTGAAATAAAAAAAGCTTGACACTATTTTATTTGAATAAATTTCACCAGCACGGTTGACTTCATTTCGACTATTGCTATACTGTTATTACACAGGAATTTATTTAAATTATTCAAAAGAAAATAGTCACTAGTTTAAACAATGGTTGTACCATTATCCTGAAACTTTTCCTCAATAATTTGTCTTTGTTTTCGATGGCCATAAAGATAAAATTGAGACCTATATGGCATCTATCGACTCGAGAATGTCATATAAAAATATTTCATGTCAAAAACTGTAATGTAAGAGCCGTTATTTGACAAAACTCTACACAAAAAGACACTTATAACGTTAGGAAAATATCATTGTTGAGATAGATGAGAACGACAAAAGTCCTTTTAATAATGGATAGTCAAAGGATGTGTAGGCAAGGAACAACCCCAATTTTCTATCTATATGTATGTATGTGGAGGGATGATGATGGGGCACATATATGACCTACCACTACCTTCGTTACAATTATTGCTTAGATCATCTTCAGAAACCACTTCGTTGAATAATGTAGTGATTTTCGTCTGAACGCGTCTCTCTTTCTCCCTAGTGTATTTGAAATTGTAACCGCTCGCAAATGACAAACCCTCATGTTGATTTCAAGAAAAATTTAATTAGCTTCTTTGCGACAAAATTTTCAAGATAGTGGCAGCTGCAATAGTGGATAATGCAGTTTGGACAATATTTCGGTGAAAGTTTTGTCATTATAACATTAAATATTCATCTACTTCGTTTTATTATAATTTCCGGTGATAAATAGTTTTTTAAAAGAATATTAGGTGTGGAAAAATAAAATTCGAAATATTGAGTCAAAAACAGAGAGAACTCTACATGGTCCTTTCTGAATATTTAAAGATTTGATAATAAAATATGAATGTCTAGATGCAAAACAATACGTAGATAGGCTTTTTAAGATAATAATCTGATTATCGCCGTTGACTAAGCTTTGCCACAGAGTGCTTTTCATGTATGTGTAAAATTGTGGGATACTTTTTTATTTATCATGAAAACGGATTTTGTTTTCCGAAGAGAAAAGCTTTACGTTTGAATTTAATATCTGTTCATCGTTAATATAATATAATATCTATAATGTTTACAAAATCGTTGAAATGAATTTTTGCTGATGTAGAATTGAAATCAAAAATTCAATCAAAATGATAACAAATATCACGAATGGGAGAGGCATAAATAAAAAAATTAACAAAAAAAACATGTATACATTGTTGTCATATCATATCAACGATCTTTTAGTCTGTTGTATGCAACACTACCTGTAATCACTTTCAGTGTACAAGTATTGATTTTCTCTCACAGTTTACAGTCGATTAGTTGTAAAGCTTTTCAGTTCAAAAACCGCCATACGCACCTTTATGTCTATCTCGCATAGTATGCTTAACACTGTCATAGAGACTAGTTGAGCCTACAAGAACATATTTCTATGTTTTGTTAGTTAAAACCTGTTAATGTTATTAATCTGATTAGATAACTGGAAAAGAGGAAAGCTTTAAATTTTACAAAAATCAATAAATCATACCTGAAGCAAAGCAACCGGCTATTAATTTGCATTTTTTTAAACAGTAAACAGATGGAGACTCAGAAAGTTTTCATTATCATAATGATTCATCAAAAGGCCATTTAAGCTACTTTGACATCCTATCAATATATTTATTTTACGATATAAATTTTTCATAAAGATTTATGGATCATTTTTCTAATAAATCAAGTTCTTTATTTGAAATTTTTGTATCAAAATTATAATATTTTGGAATTAAATTGTATAATCGCTTCTATTGTTGGTCACTTCTTTCGCATTTCGTATTTGGTACATCTCTAATAATAATAATAATAATAATAGTAAATTTATATAAAACGCAACTTTGTCGAAACTTGACATATACAATTTTTAACAAAATCTCTAGAAATGCTTTCCACTAAACCACTCCCAAAATTTCATATTATTTGGTGACATTTCGTTTTTCCAATACTAAACACCACTAACGTCGATATTCTCCAATCTGTCATACGAATTGAAATCTCTCTCTACATCTATACAAGCAAACAAATCGACATAACCGTCTTCATATTTGCTCAAAATATCTATTTTAACGTCAATTTCATTAAATGTCCAACACCAATCCGAATGAAAATCAAATGTATACCCATACAAAGATATTGACATATTGAAGAGTTGACAAACACAGAGAGACGACGTCCAGCAAGCACTCAATCAATACCATCGTCCTTATGTGCCGTTAGTTCCCTTTTCGTATACTGTATATAGTATATGTATGGCGGGGATGAGAGGAGAAGTGATGAATGTGTTGGACCCGCGTGTGCTCTATATTTTCGAAGCTAGACTCTATCTTTTCAGTAGGTCGTTGCTGTATCTTATTACCACCCAACATCAATGTAGTATTATTTATTTGCCAGTGTTCTGTATGTGTTATCTGGGCTGTTAAAGCCTGCCCTCGAGATTGTATTTATTCGTTTCCCGTCTACACAGAAACCCCATTTCTAATTATAATGGTTGGTTGCAAATTTTATCAAACTTGATTAATATTTATTAGATGAACCGTTCAACCAATACTTAATTCTGTAATAAAATTCAAATGAATAATTTCATCGATAAACATGTACTCCCATATTTTTTAAAAAATCTAAAATTATAATCAATCATAATGAATTTATTGGTATAGATATACAAATCTGACTTTAAAATCTGTCAGTGTCTATGATATGAATTGAAAGTTACCGGAAAAGGAAGTAGCTCCCTCAGGGTGGTGGTGTGATGGTGCATTTGCATGTAAATTGAATAAAGAGAAGTAAGGTGGGATTGACGACGAGACAAGAAGAGACCACCATGACGATGATTTCGAGTTGAAATTTCGACTGAAATATGATGAATCAAAACCCCAAAACGTATACGTACTTTCTCATATCTATGTTAATAATACAACCTTCTCGAACAGACAGACTGAATTCGATCAAAATTAAAATCGAAATTTTACCATCAAAACTTGTCTTGATTGATAAGTCGAAATGAGTAGGTAGGTGTATATAGAGAACTCCCCCAAGAGGACAAATTCATAAATATAATGGTGAATTTATCTTTCACTAAGAATAACACGAAGAGAATTCCACACTGGAATTTCATTCAAGGGGGCAAATATGAAATATTTAATAAAAGTCAAACAATCTTGCCTAGTGGACAGTTCTTCATAAAATTCTTGACATACTTCAAACAGGTAGAAAACTGAATGCTCGAGAAATTCAAATATTTCTCATTTGTGACCTTTATTAGATCATAAAATAGACAAGATATGAGAAGGTCAATATTTTGCCTTTGTTATCACTCAAGTGATATGTGAGATGGAATGATATAAAAAATTTGGAGATAATAAAAGTATAACTAAAGTATTACGAAAATTAGGCTTTATTTCTGTGATACAACAAAACAAACTGCTTCACTGCTTCTTTGAACATTAAATAGTAAAGCACTGTTAATTATTGTATAAAGTTGAGTTGTTGGTGAACTATGTACATATACTTGTACATACATATATTCCATAATAACCAAACCGATATTAATAACATAGTGTTGAGTTTTGTTGCGAACTCAATTACTGTAAAGTCGTCTCTACTATCGTCTCCAAACTATTTTGAAAGCAACCACCCAATTTATTGTTGGCAAACACAATATCACAGAAAATTACAGTTAATTTTTGTTAGTAATTCAATACATCTAGTGATTAAGCAAGAAATTTCACAATAAAAATCACTACTTAAGTTAAAATTCAATAAAAAACGAAAACACATTTCTACTATTCAGCTATCGATTAACCAATATATCTGACAAAATTCACCTACTGAGAGCAGTAAGAACAGTAAATATTGCAGCAGTTAAAGCACTAGCTAGTAATTTCTCATTTCCTGTTTGCAATCTTGGTTCAAATGGTAACCATTTTATAAAAGTTTCCTGGAAAATCGACAAAATTTTAAACGTTTGTTTACATTTTCCAGAGTACCGTTTCCTCCTCGTCTTTTTGTTGTTAATTTATATTAAAGTTTATATTTGAGAGAAAACGAAACTCTTAAGCAATAATGTTCCGGTTTTGCAAGCGTCCACATTATCTCCAGGAAGTAATTGCTACTTGAGTATGGATTTAGTAGAAGTATGTATACAATACCATTACTGTATTGCGCTATACATTTATGTACAGATTTTACACTAGATTTACGGATACCACTTAAATCTGGTACGCCACTATAAGTAAACCGGTAATCTCTATAATGGGCAGTACACCACTTGTTGACATACGGAAAGATTTTCGAGACAAACCTATCGATCCACATCCTTGTAAGGTAACTAACTAGGTATTTTCTAATTATATATCCTTTTTTTTTGATAGAAAACTTTAACGCAAAAGAGAATATCGTGTAACACTGTCTACCACTTGAAACAAGGTAATAGAAGCTAAAGGACATCCTGTATATATGAAAACATTTTTATATCAAATCTAAACCACATAATATTTTCCATTGGGATTCTATGTTATAAATCAAAACAACAAGAGCAAATTCTGAAATTGGTAGATACGCACTGTACATTATTGATGTTGTGTGGAGAGTTGTTGACTATTAAATTTTAATGTATAAAGTTGCTGCTGATGTTTTGTAATGAAACATTACCATCGATTTATTCTTTTAACTTTATACACAGAGCTTTATCTGGTCCATGCGGAACCCAATATTATTGAATAATTAATTATACTTAGGCTGTTTTGTATCAGACAAAATTCAGAACATCTTCAACAGCGCTGGACTTATCAATAACCCAAACAAGCGATAGCTTAGGGCCTCATCTTTTAAGGGACCTCACAAATTATGTTGATGTTAAAGTATGGAATCAAACTTTTCTCAAAAAATAATAGAAAGCCGCATCCGCACTATTTAAAGTCGCTCAACTTCCTTTGATCGAGACCGGTGCTGGATATTTAAAATATGTTTAAACCCGTGGTTTGTACGTTCATTATTCCGAATCACCTGAGACCAAAAATTTAGTCCTTATTCATTCTTTTTTTGTAGCTTTTTCTTGACACGAGCTTCAGTAAAATTGCAAACTCTTTAACACATTCATACAGCTTCATTTTAAACGTGCCAGAATTTTCACCACCAACATCACCCTTGTATTAAAGTTTGCATAAGTTAGGACTCCTCCAGTCATTACCATAGCGGCAATTAGCGAACGAGAGTTGAATGTAAACTAGCCTGACAAGGTCCTTTGAAGCCAACTCATTGCAATTAGTAACATAAAAGATAATATGACAGGAAAAAAGCCAACGACATAGAAATAATAAAGACTACTCTACTTGACGATTAATGATGCTTACGTTGGTATTGAAACGAAAAGAGGGAAGATATTATGTTCTTAGTTCAAGTGCACATGATTTTCTACTTTCACTTTCAATAGATTGTAAGTCTTTGAAGTTAACATAGCAATGGAAGTACTTGTTGACTTTATCAATGCAATCCCAGTAAGCCGAGTCTTGCAAATTTCAACCCTTCCACTCTGTATTCGAACGATAATTCTCAAAAACAAGATGATCGACTCATATGTTAGAATTTTTACAACAAAAAAGTTGTCTGACAGATAAAAGGGGTGAAAAAGTGTTAAAAACATATATGGCATACTCAACAGTCAATTTAGAATCTGTGCCTGATGTTTGGTAGTTGTTATTATAAGAACTACCTTAGTGTGTCTAGGTGTCTATGAGACGTGCAAAATCGAAATTATTTCCCGAAGCCATTTACTGTTGAACGCTAAAAACATATAACTGAAACTTTTCTTATTACTCTACCACTTCATTTATCTTAACGTTCTCTATAATCGGTTTCTGCTTGGTTCGCGTGCACATACAAAACGTTTTATTGCTATTTTCAGCACTTTTCAAAAGCCTTAACTGAAGTCTTGAATTTATACCATCGATCATTAAAATAAATTAAATTTATTGCCAACTATTTCACGTGTATACTTTGTTTTTTTTTTCCAAATACAACGTATAATTATTTATAACCTTATTAGATCATGCTTAAAACAATATTGTCTTTAAGTTAATAAATCCTCATCTAGAAGTACAATATTTACGGTATACCAGTGGCAACTTAATGATATTTTGTGACGTTCATTAAGTGTGTTTGTTCCCTGAACCACTCCCGTTCGCCATAACACACCGACATACACACATCCACATTCAACATTGGCATATATCTGTCGTGACGTAATCACGCCCTATTCACCGGAGCGTCCCGACGACGAGCCTTCTCTAACCTGAAACGTTTGTTTTTCGAGCGCCAATTATATGAATCGATACAGGGAGAGATTTTGGGGGGCGGGTGTGCATAGGGGAAATCAGGGGGGTAGAGAAATAAATCGGGAACCAAAACGGGGGCGGTGGAGAAGGAAGAAGACAGAAAACTGAACACTGAGATAAATTGTCGGTAACGACGCAGTTTTTTATTTTCTATTTTTTGTTTTTAACGAACTCTTGTCAAAGATCGATGATGTAAGCGAAATCAAATAACAAGTAAAAGAGAGATAGATATTATAGGAATCGGTATATTTTGTTGGATTAATTTGTATGAGAAACTGAAATACAGGAATCAAAAGTCTAATTTCGTTTATATTTAAAGAGATGCCACTTGTACTTCTTGGTTGTAAACAAGATACGGAAAATGGGTAATTTTTACAATTTCTGAAAATCGATAACACAATCGAACGTCATTATAACGAGCAGCTTATACCCGGTTGCACCATTATTAAGTCTAACACGCTGTAAAATATTTGATATGCTGTTAAATTTTGACAGAAAATGGTGCAATTGGACACTAGAATACCTTTTTAGTAACACTTATGAGTACCAAGCACGATCATCTATAGTCAATTCTCTACATTCGTTCCCATTTCTGCATTCTCTTATCTCCTCAAGATAAGCAATGAGTTCTCGTATTCTGTGTGACCACTTGGTGATACTTTTTCTAAAGACAAGGTTTAATCGCGATTAAGCAAATTACGGATTATGTGCAAACAGTATCAACTAATATACGTGACATAAGACATAAAAGGATATCAAATACGCTGCGTGAGCGGTAGCCGTGATTAACTCTGTCGTATGTCTTGGTCTTCAGCTACACATAAAGAAACCAACTTTGGAACTAAAGGTCAACTCTTAAAGCAAAATGGGAACATATTCAATGAATCCACCATATCTAGATCTTAGCAAAAAAGCAAAAGAAAATCCTTCTAATTAACTTGTATCTATTGGGTTCGATCAAGAATAACTATAAAAAAAATCAATCACTATATAAAAATTTTCAATAATAAGATCCCATGGGGCTTTTTACTGGAAATAATGATCATGTAATAGCTTTCGTAAAACGTAATTCAATGGTGAAAAAGGCTATGGTGCAAAAAAATTCGAAATTTAGTCTCCCACAGTTTATCTGATTTCCATAACTCGACGAAACATTTGTCACCCAAACGTGTACCTATTTGTTTCATAACATTTAGGGATGATCCAGAAATTCGTCGAGTTGTGAATTTTTTCAGTGTGTGAGTGAATACTAGTCGGAATGTTTAATGATTTATTTTGGCACAAGTAGTGTAAAATCTGGAAATATGTTGGAACATTGTTCGGATAATTCCATGGCACATTAAACTTTTCGAATTAGATATCTAGATAACTCCAATACGAATTTTATTTTTTCGCCATGAATCTAATAAATTTTCATATAAATCACACGAAAGTGAAATATCCAAGAGATTTAGAGTAACACTCATAACCCCAAAACAAATTTGCAACACAATGTACAGACGATAAATTTGTCCAACTGACGAGGAGTTTGCCAGGCAGACATTTTAATTACAGTCTACAGCCCCCCTACAACGGGCTCCTTGCAACTTACACCTGGTTCCTACTGTGAGAAGAACGCTGTATGCTCGTTTGTCAACTAGTTTATTCTCTACTAACCTCACTAAACTTAAATTAAAATAATACGAACATAGTTAACGTTATTATAGTAAATTAGAAAAGCTGGCATGTTTTTCTTGTGTTGATGAAAATTTGCGAAAATTAATTCAACACATTATAAACTAGAACAACTTTTTCCCATGGTAAGCTATTGGTAATCACAAATGAGATTTCAAAAGGTATGAGGTAAATTCATAGTGGGACTGAAGTTCTTATTGGTTTTGGAACTGTAATCCTATGCTTAATTCCTTCCGGATGCACAGCTTATTCAACCGACTCAGTTATAACTTTAATTAAAGCTCGGATTGGTAGTAGATAGGCGAAAAATATTGAACTGACACTAGAATATCAGGTTTTTTTATTAGAATTTCTGATTCCAATAATTTTCGATTGAAAATAAATCAAAAAAAGCAGTAACAAAGTTAACAGACGAAATACTGTCAAAATACGGAATGAGGGTTGAATTTGATAAATCGATCAGACTTGCAATTCCATATATAGGTAGGTATATAACCTGATACAAGTTGTTGGATATTAATATCGATATAGCAAAATTATATTAAGGAGAGACTAGAGCCTCTAATACATCATCGTTTCCTGACCGACTTGAGGTTCGACGTCAGAATCTATCTAATCCTAGATCAAGGGAATGGTTTAATCCTTCAAGCAAGTTTCTCTCTTCTGGATGGGTTAATTCAGTTTCTATAGTAATACTGAACCCAGCACACACGGTCACAATGGTTGTCGGTAATCCCTTTGCGGATATCCCCCAACAAAACAGACTAAAAACCTCGACATTCTATCCAACAACTTTTAAAAAGTTTCTACACACACACATTCATGCAGGTTAAATCAGAGTTAAATAGTTACCATCTAGTTTTTCCTTTACAAAATTAAATTAACATCATGTCAATTCCAATAATATTACAATTTGAAATTTTATTTAAAGTTTGTTGTTTTTCATTATTTAGTCGTTGTATATGTAAAATGATTCACTGTGGGAAGTTTTAAATGAGATTGCATTAAAATGCCATTATTGTATTCATTTTATACTCAATCTGTAAAATCTCTTCATCAAAAAAAGGTTATATGGAATTGGATTTTTATAGCGAAAATATTCAAATGGCCCATTTTTTAAATAGAATTCTATGTTTATAATCCGTTTATCTAATATTTGTTTAATCTCTATTCCGTATAACCTAATTTCAATTTGTAATTAAAAGAGACACAAGATTGCATAAATTTCCAATTAGCCATAAATTACGGTTTTCATATTCAAACGAAAATAGCAGTTTTATATATAATAATATATAAAAATTCATGTGATAAGATTGTATTTTCATTTGCAAATGAGATCTTGAAATAGAAAAATATTTCGATTACTACCTATTACGAAATTAATGAAGCCCATCTATATTAATTTATTACTTTTATCAGTTAGTCGATTTACAAAGCAATAGTCCTCAGATATAGTTATGTTTACAAATATCGCATTTGATTCAATAAAAGAGCCCCATTTGAAAATGAATCTCTAACAGAAACGGCAAGTGTTGAATTTTAATTGAGCTCCAGTAAAATTGGTTTCAGTGTAATTCGAACAGATAAATGTTAATGTCTGCCCTTCTCTATATTGCTGTGTGCTTCTCTTAAAATGGGTTAGCGGGCGTAGAAATTTGATTTACCGACTCTCTCGCCATATTCTCCACCAACACCAACAGTACAACCAATATTAGAGACACAGTGGGGCCGGAGACGCACAGCAAGTTTGAATTTTAATTAGTACTTAATATGGGGGTGTAGCGAGAACTGATGTTGTCGAAGAAGCGAACTTTGGTGGAAAATTGGCTGATACTTGGGAAACAAGAGGATTTATAGGCGACAAAGACCAAAATACACATACACGTTTAGCAGAATTTGTGTTATAAATCCTACCATAATAAACTAGTTTAGTAGTGAAAGTTTCCAATGATTAATCATTGTGTCTTGCACATTCGATAATTTATTATAATTTAATCCCAATTTGTGGTATTCAACTATCATCTAATATGAAACTAGACAAGATCAATTGTCGCTTGAATTTCTCCGGTCGGACTAGTTTTTATTGATGTTGTAATGGCACGTGCTCAATAGGGAAATATGAAATTCAAGAATCTGAACATTGCTTCAAGGTTCGGATTCAGAATGTGAAAAAAAGGAAAAATTTAAAGATTTGAAGAATGAGAGAAAGGAGAGTAAACTTTCGACGTCTGCTTTCTCAAGAGGCAACGACGGCGGCGGCTTTCTGCAATGAATTTGCAAGCCAAATTGAAATTTTAAATTTCAAATCTCCTTCAAGTTGAAGAAAACAGAAACGAGGGAGAATTTGGCTAATTGCTCCAAAAATATTTCGTAATATATTTTATACATAATAAACGCACGTATGTACCTAATATGTGTATGTTACTATGATACAATGTTTTCAAATTTAGTGATGCGTCATAACGTTGCAGTAATTTAAGAGATTATCTGCATAATAAACGGTTGATGTCAAGAATCTCAATCTTCATTTTATTAGTACTCAAGTTAATGGTACTTATATTGTAGAGTAAACTGGTGGTAGCGTTCAATAGAACTGATCCGTTATCCTTGAAATGGCCAATAACTGTAAATTGCAACAGAAGACTCAATATTTCTCTATAAAGTCAAAGTCCTCAACAATTATTATTTTAATAGGAAAATCCGCGTTTTACTACTTTTGCCGGAAATTTTAGTCTTCCGGCTGCAATTTACTCGAACGAAATAAAAAATAATAATAAAAACATGCAAAGCTGCTTTTTCGATTTGTTTTTTATTTTTATTTATTTATATATTTTTTGTTTTTGTTTTGATCAAATTAGTACCTGAGTTCCCCAAGAACATAGAAGTTCGTATATCTGTTCGATGATGCTGTTTTCGTATAGCTGATGTTGATATTTGTATAACAATCCGCGTAAAAAGAAGCGCTCCGGATGACGTTCCGGAGGGACGCAATGAAACACGCGTGGAGCAGCTGAAGGACTAGCAACAGGCGGTATCGTGGCAGACGTCCTTTTACAGGGAGGAGTCGTGCTATGGTGACGTCACCCATCCTGGAGGCGGTGCACATCGGCGCACTAGTAGCAGCTTCTTGGCGTTGTTATGGTGATCTGGCCACCCGCGCAACAACAACGGCGTGTGAGTGCGTCGTCACTGGTAACCTGGATGGATGGATATGGGTGAGAGAAACATCGTCCCGACGCCTGATGGCCTTGGAACCAGCACGTTTCAGCAGGTGGGAAACACAAAATGGGGTGGTGGGCTGAATTAAAAGTTGAACTAGAGAGTGGATACCTCATTCTATGGCCTCGTGGTAGGTATTTACTAAAATATGAGACAGATAAACAAAAAGGGGACAATACAAGATGACAGTTGTTTACAAGAGTGGTGGAAGTTTTTGCAACAAGTAGCTTGGCGTGGGTGGATATCGATATAAAGAAGGACGACTCCCTTGATGATCTTATCACATCGTCTCTCTTATAATCTTTAATGTTTGTTTGATTTTCCCTCCATAGAATTGAAGAATTAGTACTGATGGCAATTGAATTAGGTACATTCGATAAATAATCCTGAATTTTCCACTTATAAATTGAGGAAATTTCAATCAAAGTTGACAAAATAGGTATTATTCACGTCATTTAAATACTGATTCGAATTGGTGTTTAATAATGTACTTTAAGCAGGAACATTCATCATCTATTCAAATATTGTACGTATAAACGGGTTGGCTTAAAACAACTTCGAAATTAAAAAGTATGTATGCCTTTATACCTGTTTCATGGAAGAAATTTAATCAACCACCTGTATAACACAATACTACTTCTATTACGGAAAACATAATGAAAATCTCTGAACTGATCTGAACTTTCCATTATTAAAATTCAAAATAAGAGGTGCTATAAGAACGGTGTGTTCAACAAACGATATGTCATTTGTTGTGAACCGTTTTTTGGCCGACACGACTCGTTCCATGAAATTGAATGCCCCACTTCCTTGTCAGCCTCTAATTAGAGAGAAATTCATTATAAACGGTTGTCATGGCATCAGCAACAGAAAGTCTTCCACATGACTGCCATTTTCAGTATCGTATTGGAACCATCAATAGAGAGAATGTTTCCAAGTCGCAGTAACAAGCCAGTTATCCTACAGTTCGTTTCCAAGGTGACCGGGGATGATTCCTCTATACATACAGTTTAAGGATGTTTCTCAGGTATGCTCAATAAACCGGGGTATATATATATATTCCAGACAATATTTATTTCTTCCTTATTTATTACCATTTCAAATAAACAGTTTTGTAATAGGAAAGTAAAATATAAGTGTATAGCATAAATTTTGTTATCTAATAACGATCAGATCATTAGATCATTTGAAATCCTCTTAGGGTTAAAATCAAAACCTTACAATTCGAATGCTAATGATGGATTACATGTTTGTCAGGATTTATAGTGATGATAAGCTAATTAATAATCGTGATACAGGCGCTAATGCCCTTTGATGTGTGTAACGTGGAAAAAAAAACGTTACCCTAAAATCCTTTGTTCATCATGCAAAAAACGCAATTTCTTCAAATTATTCAATCTTTTATCGTCTACGTTTCAGTTCACATGAAAGTTTTAATTTCAAAAATCTCTCCATTCAACCAGAACACACACAAATGAAGTATTGTATAAAGCTTTATATGCATATGTACATACATACATACATGCATATGAAGCACCAAATATCAGTTCTTGCTATTCATTAAAGGGAATTTTAAATTAACGGTAAAAGGAAATTGCTAGTACAGAACATTAAACAATACGACGAAGTGTCTAGACTTCAACATAAGGATCAAGGATATGTTTATATAAGGAGTAATTATTTATGGAACAATTGATACAAAGAAACAAAACTTATCACCGCTCAATATAGCTGAAAAAATCTCGCTACTTCGACCGAGATTCGAACTCGGGTCTTTCAATGTCCGGTTGGGTGTTCTAACACTAAACCAGCATTTCCCAAACTATGTTCCGCGGAAAGTGAATAAGTGTTCCGTGAAAAATTATCAAAATCTTCTTCTTAACGCTTAGATTTAGTCATTTATTTAATTAATTATTTATATCTACCTATCCACCAAGGTGTTCCGGTGAAATTTAAGGATTTGTGAATCGTTCCGTCGTAGGAAAAGTTTGAGAAACTCTGCTCTATAATTATCACTGGATATGAAGTGGAATTATTATTAGATTTTTATTTCTTTCCTAACGACTGCTTTCTAATACATCTGCTTCACTTCAATCTGTATTATACCCGAGAAACATGCACATCAACAATAACACCAGTGTCATGTTTGTTTATTATTCCTCACCGCAAGTACGCAAATACACTACGTCTGGAGAGCCCCTAAGTCAAAGTTATATTACAGAATATGTTCTCGAAGACACGTTTTAACATTGCAGTAGCAGTGGAGAATCTGATTTTTTCTGAACATTTACTGTAAATAATCGTTTAGAACTTCCTTTAAGTTTTTTAAGAGTAAATAGTAATTATAAACTTTTCTTTTCAATATGTTGGCACACATTTCGATTTTCGTTAAATTATGATAAAAAGGCGAAGTCTATTCGGATGTTTTTTAACAAGAATTGAGTGTTGTACACACTTACATACGGGCCTGAAGTAAACAAAGCTATAAAGACTAGTAGGTTTGTGTTAGGACCTTTCTTCCAATAGTGAGAAACGAGCAAACTTTCGTAATCATCTTACGTAGCCTTGTGGATTTAATGCAGGTGGATTTAAACTAAATCCAATGTTATCAACTTATATATACCTAGTATCCCTAGTTGAATATAATACCATTCCTTGATTGCTTACAACTGAAATATGGAGACAAAACGATCAGGTTTTTTAATAATATTGAAGATTTTATAATTTCATTGTTATTGAACAATATTGATCTATTATTGTAAACACAATTACGATAGGAATTTTCACAAAACTTCAAATCCAATAAATAGTTTTATATTTGGGCTAGTTGAGAAACACACAAAGGAATTTTTGGACTACAGTTTAATATTATGCGTAAAATATTCATATATCCGTTTTGCCAGATTCGTTGAGTAAATATATCCGCAGATAACGCGGCCGGAAGCTGAGAATAGAAGGCAAAAGGAAGGTTGAGTGAATATAGTTGCCTTAGGGTGGCGAACAAGATCTAGTTGAGAAACTGCGAAAAGTCTGGTCAATTATTATTCTGTACTCTCTTTATTCCTTATTTGATAACAATTAGAATGAAAAATTAGAGTTCAAAGTTTAAACTAAACATTTGTCTAACCATTATATTTCACATAATTCTAAAGGATTGAAATCATTTTTTAAAAGTAGTGGAATTTTTTCAATTCGATATAACAACAATTCGAAATCATAATTTAATGAAAATACTATAGCATCAATTACGGAAAAATTCCGAAATACTTACTGAAAACGCTGAAGAATGTGAGATATGACTTGCTTTTTTATCTTACGACTCTGAACTAACAATTTAATTAAGAATATAATTTTTGTGCCCGATCAGAACTGATAATGATAGAATGGCACGCAGTGTGAAAGGGAATGGAATGTATTGATTGCAGCATAAAATATAGAGGGGTTGGTTGAGAGAGGGTGCGAATCCGGGGGTCAGGTGAGACATTCTTGTTCCCTTGTAATATTGTCGTTCACGTCGCAACATCGTTGCCGCCACCCCTTCTATCATTTCCAAAGTGTAGAACGTTCCGTACTATTGTCACCCTATCCAGCCAGGTATGGAACATCTTACAAAGCTTCCTAATGAGGAGCTAGATGCTAAATAAGAAC
Source organism: Iselma pallidipennis (assembly GCA_037464855.1). NCBI lineage: Eukaryota > Metazoa > Arthropoda > Insecta > Coleoptera > Meloidae > Iselma > Iselma pallidipennis. Next base: position 3,735 of record JAZBHA010001477.1, on the reverse strand, counting down.
GTAATGCGGTATTTGTTATGCTGTTATGTGTTACAGAGATGGTTGAATCCAACTTGAACACATCGAAAATACAATGGTACTTTGTAGTATATTTTCCACAAGACATGTATAAGAGGCTTTATGTATAAATCTGTAATTCTATATTTTGAACGGGAAAGAAGTAAACTGTAACGTTTAGTTGCTGCAAAGAATTCAGACTGATAGGTATCTTACTATTTTTGTTAATGAATCAACAAGTTTTAAAGGGACAAAGATTGGCATAAAAACTGTAAAATGTTCAAAAGCGTGCGGCTTCCTTTGGGGGGAAAACAACTCAATACTAAGAAGATTATAAGGTGGAGTTAACTATAGTGGAAGTCACCCCATAATGAATTTTCAGCACACTAAAGCAGGGTAACCCAAATTCACTCTGAAAAGTTCCATCTATAATGAACGCAAAACTTAAATACCTAGTAAACTGATACTTTTACAGTCATTTCGTCTACTAGTTTTCTGCTAGATTCTTTATGATATTTCTTGGAATGAATTGGTCAGCGTCTCGATTATTATGTACGAATTGTTAAATATTTGATGCATATCAAGGCCGGACCCAGATCTTTCTTGGGCATTGGATAGAAAACCTTTTTGACGTCCCATTAGAAAGGATTTCCTTTTTTGTGTATAAAACTAAAACAACAGCAAGCTCCTTAAATCTGCAACTCTGAAATAAGAAAGTGGTTTAATTATTTAAACAATTACTCGAGTGCGAAACTCGAAACACCGTCTCCTGCTTTTTAGCGTTTGGCGCATCTTAGAGCTCCTGCTGGTCCATGCCCTTGGCCGGTACTGATGCATATTGAATAGTTTAGTATTTCACTGCACTACAGAAAAATCTATTAGTTTTTGATTTTGAAAATGAGCGTTTTCAGTGGAGATGTGTCCCTAGATTTAACATTAAATTCCACCCACCATCAGGTATGATATTTAATTTTGGTATCGTTTATCGTAAACAAACATCGGCGTCCCCGTAAAATTTGTCGATCTGCATTTATTTTAATCTCAAAGGGAATCCTTAAAAGGGAACTACACATAAAAGATGAATACATTTCCTTAGATGAGTACAATTCAAGAAAACGTAACGAAATAAAAAGAAGAGAGATACGTAGATGATTATTATTTGCATCAAAGCGCGGATATATTGTGTAGGAGAGATGAAAGATAAAAAAAAAGACGAGGAAAATAGAATGAGAGAAAAAAAGTAGAATGAAAACACTGACTTGGCTATAATAAAATGCAGTAAAACAGATAGAGTCCCGTACAAGGACCTATTCTTATGTTGAAATTGTCCGTTGTCGTTGTGCGAAATGATTCCCTCTGTATACATGTGTGCGAGTGTATGTGTATGGATGTGTAGTAGATGTCGATGTTCCCTCGACCCTTATGTAAGGGAATTGTTGAGGCGCCGCTTTCGACATCTGGTAATGACAGTTCAGAGGAGAGTAATCGGTTCAGATTGTTCGAGAACCGAATATCCGGATGCTGGTGGTTAACAACACTAGCATGATTGTGTGGTCACAAGCAATCAAACCCCGTCGTCGTCGTACGACGGCCAATGGTTTCAGACAATTTACACTTGGAAAACCTTTATGCTAGGATATAGTATAGAACGATACACATTAGGGACGACTAGTTCGACTGGTCGACCGAACATGTATGGTATTTAAAGTGTCAAGCTTCCAATAAGCTTTAATAGAAATTCTTCTTCGACTGAATGTTAAACTTGTCCACAATTTCAATCTCCACTTTGATGAAAGACGCCACAAAACTTTCTAATTATTATAAACGAAAAAAAGTCCCAAACCATTTATAATAATTTTGCACCACTATGTTTCATATAAATCGTATTATGTTAGCAACTGTCTGTGATTGACTTCCTATTTGGTATTTTAGTAGAGAAAGTAGGGTGGTTTTTGTCAGACTTACTCATCTAGTATTCTCCCTCTGTTTATTTCAGCTTATGATTTAATTGAAGAGTCTAGAGCGACGTGCAGTTTCACCGTAAATTACTTAGACAAAGTATAAGTAAACAAAACCCAAGTTTCACTCAAGGCACGAGTAGACTTAACAAAGTTACGAAAGACTTCTACACTACCCTTCACTTTCTATTTATTAGAAATATTATGAAGCACTTTTACCATTTTTTTTTCTAACAACTTCCATCATTTTCCTACTCAAATATTCCATGTACTTAAAATAATGATAATAACTGGTTGAGATATTCAACTAGCAAAAACAGCAACTGAGCTTGTACTTTATTCGTGTTATGGTTTACGCTTCGAGCAGAATTGAGTATAGTCCCACAAGCCGCAAAAGTACGTTCAGAGGCAAAACATGTACCCAAAGGCCAAAGCTGAGAATATCCAGGACTCTTTTATTCAATACGAGTATGTGGCCCTAAAGCAACCCGCATTCAGTCAACAATGGAATAATTCCCACTCCCAAATATGTTTCCTCTCCATCCTATATATACCGTTCACTCCCGTCAGGACTTTGGGAGTTTTAAAGCAACTTCGGCTATTCGTTGAAGGCACAAATACACATACACATGTAAAAGGGGGAAATCAGAGCGCAGATTGCTTTCTCTCTCACCCTCTTCTCTATTTTTTATTTATTTAGTCGCCGTTTAGTTTTTTTTTATTCCCTGTTTTTTTTTTGTCTGTTCTTGTCAGCTCATTTAACTTTTTCACCAATAAAACTTCTCACAATTTGAAATGTTAACATTATTCAGATAACGATGCGTCTATTTAAGAGACGGATACTTGAACAATACCTTCTACATTGATATAATAAGCGAAATTAATAAAAATAAATTTGTTCAAAAAAATTTGTACAACATTCAACAATAAAACAAAATCTAGTTAAGTATAATATATTTAATGATGAATTTGTTCAACAAAGATTGAACTCAACGCAATTAAGTGATTTCTATTAGTAATTCCTTTTATTTCTTAACTAATTTTACAGCAAACTAAAGAAATGAAAACACTTTTGATGTTGTTCAGGAGTTAAAATGTGTAAAGTTCATTTTCATTGTTATCTACTTCAGATTGTTGTAATGACGTTAAAACAAAGTAGATTTGGAACGAAGTAATTGCAAATAATGTTTAATGCATGATTGAATTTAATTAAATAAATTGTCAAAGAGATATCTGATACTTATTTGGAGACATTGGATGTAGCGAATTAATTTCGTAACAAAAGTGCATCTTAATAACGGTTCACATGTGATAATTTTAATTAATTGGATCCTGTAAAGCTTTCATAAGGACAATAATTAGTCATTAACCTTGGAAATGTTCTTGAACCAGTATTGTAATATTCTGTGTTATAGGAAATACATTGTTTCACTTGCACTTTCGACATAACTGTGCAACAGATAACGGCCTATAGGGTTCGATGCACAAGTCTATTAACTGACCAAACTATAGCTGTTGAATGCTCAGTAATCTACAGGGGCTTGTCTCATTTCGAAACTGAACACTAATCCTGTAACAATGTAAGATGAGATTGTTGCAATTAAAATCACAAATATCGTACAGTTTCAAAAAATGCAATTTATAATACAAATACAAGAAAGTTTTTATATTAATTTCCAACAGAAATCAGTAGGAAACTGTTAAAAAATCAATTCCAATTATGGATACCTTTGATATTAGATGGCTTCCCGGTCGCTGGTTATTTTTATTTTATTTCAAT
>JAZBHA010001476.1:0-17601 GCA_037464855.1 Iselma pallidipennis | reverse complement strand
TAACAAAACGTTTTAATTTAACAACAATATCAATTCATATGAAAATCCTTTTGCCAAGTGGGTTTTCTCATTATACGATTACAACGTCTTTGGCCATTTGAATCTTTTACTTAACCATTTACTTGTGATTTTTTAATATGCACCGGAGTTTGCCAGTATCTCTTCTGTCATCTCTACACCAGTTATTATTTTTCTTATACGCGATTCTATCCCCCTTTGTATATTTACTTGACCGATTTACTTTTTTATCATATTTTTGTTTAATTTTATCATTACGTTCGATTAATGTAGATTGAATATTAGAATTTAATTTTGGTTTTAACAAGAAAGTTTTAATCAGCATTTTGGTTTTTAAACGTCGATTCATTACCATTTGAGCAGGTGACAATCCAGTTCCAGTTAGTGGAGTGTTTCTATACTCTAATAGTGAGATTTTTTAAATATTTGTTTAGCAATTTTTACTCCAATTTGAGCTCTTCCGTTGGATCTCGATAATTTGGTGACGTTGTTACGATTTTAAAATATATTCATGAGCAAATTCTTTCATCTGGTATGATCCAAATGCAGTTAAAATATCAGGAATACCATGTTGATAAATACTTTCTTAAATGCTAAAATGATTTTAGAACTAGTCTTATTATTAATAGGACAAATCTCTAACCATTTCGAGTATTAATCACTAATTATTAAATACGATTTTCCTTTAAATTCAGGAATATCAGCAGCGATTTGTTCAAATGGTCGATTTGGAATTTCATGCTGTAATAATATTTCACTTTTATTTCGAGTACCTACTAAATTTTTCACATATCTCACAATTTTTTATTGTATCTTCAATTTCCAAATTTATTGATGGCCAATAAAGAATATTTCTAGCTCTGTCTTTAGTTTTTTGTATACCTAGGTATCCTTCATGTAGACGATTTAAAATGTAGGTTCTTAATTTCGTAGGAATTATTACTCTATCTTCGAAAAATAATAATTCATTTTCTGGGTATATATCATTTCTACACTTCTAATATTCCAATAAATTTGTTGATGATTATTAGGATTTCAGTGAAACACCAATGGTTATATGATAGATTTTGGTGATATATATGTGTATATTGATAATATACAGTTTGTTGATACAACAAGTAATAATGATATAAGTAAACGATAATAATTATAAAGTGATAATAACGTGACGACACCAACTCTGTTTTTTCTACCGTCTCTCGACTGCATCTACTCTGTAACGACGACTAGTACTGTAATTATGTCATGCGTAATGACCAAGTCGCATGCTTAACAATTCATGATTCTCAATATTTTATTTTCTAGTTTTTTGGGGCCAACGTTTCGTCACCGTGCGGTAACTTCTTCAGGGTATAGAATAGATCTTTATTACTTCGATTTTTTAATTCTCCTACAATTTTTGGTTATAACGTTTTGTTTCAATAAATATTTACTATTTTTACCTCAACTAGTCTATTACTTTGGCGTCCTTCCTATTGTCACGAAATAAGGTACATGCCTCTACTGTAAGGGATGATTGAATTGGATTAGTAGGTTAAGTAAATAGATGAGGGACATTTACGACACCATAGATTGCAACAACTATCGCTGCTGCATCAGCATTTGGTAATAGGTAGGACGATTGAGTAATGACAGTTGCATTACATCGTTGATTATAAAAGGGGACTGCTGTCCAGGAGTCGGGGACTTAGTAGGCGAATACGCTAGGAGAGTACGTGTGTAGATTATGTGTCAGTAAGGGTGGTGTCGTAAGTGTCCGTCTCGACGAGGATGTTTGGTATCCAGTTAATACTCCTAATGTAAGTTGTTATTATTATTTGTTGTTATTAAATCTTGTTATCAGTAACTTGCCATTATTACAAGTAACCTTAGTCACATTCCTGATCACCCCTATAGAACTAGCTCTACCAATTCAGGGTGTGACACTATGTATGATCATATACATATTAGAATGATAACAGTGATTTAACAGTTCTATTCTGTACAACAATGATATTATCAGAGCAAACCTGATCTCTTGATGAATATATTTCAGTTCAAATAAGTAATAAAACACAGACCAATAGTAAGTAGCATTAATGGACCTACATACAAAGTAGATAAGTTGGTCAGCAAGACAATCAGCGGCATGCTAACAACATCAAAATGTATATTAAAAAAACTCGAAAGAACTAGCAGATATGGTAGGACAAATTAGAATACCACAAGACTACATGTTAATTTCGCTAGACGTGGTATCACTCAAAAGTGGGCAAGGGATGACTATCATCTGCTAAATTTAAATTTAATTCTTTAGGATCGACACATATCCACAATTGATTATTTGGTTTGTCTACCACAACGAGGCTGTCTATCCATTCTACTGGATCGTCTTCTTTGACAATTACATCTTTCTTTACCACCTCTTGTAATGTTGATTTTAATTTTTCTTGAACTTCATTAGGGAATCTTCTTGCTGCTTTAATTTCAGGTTTAGCATTATTTTTCAAAAATAGTTTATTTTTTTCTTTAAAACTGATACCGGTGAAAATATCATAATTTGAATGAATAAGATTATTTTTGTGAGCTTCAATTTCATTGACATGTTTAACAAAATTAAATACACGTACTTTGCTTGCTTTTAACCCCAAGATTGGTTTGTGATTTTCCTTAAATAACACGAAATCTTTGCAAAAAGTTTCATTATTACATTCACAAATTGAATTTACGTTGCCCAATGTTTCGGTTTTGAAGCCACCATGCGCCTCTAATTTGAGTGTATTTTCTTTAATTTGAAATTTTTTATTATTTCTGATTTCATTGAATTTATCAACTGGTAATATGTTGACTTCAGAACCGGTGTCTATTTTAAAATTAATAGGTATGTTCCCAACAACAATGGTTCCATATCAAGAATTCTCAAGGATTAAATGTAATTTTTAGTATCAGGAATTAGGACAATTTTTGATTAAAACACAATGTCTATGCCGACAGTTTCGCCTATTTTTTATTTGTCGGCATAGACATTGTGTTTTAATCAAAAATTGTCCTAATTCCTGATACTAAAAATTACATTTAATCGTTTTGATGGATGATAGCCAAGAAAATATTAATTCTCAAGGATGTTGCATTTTTTTACGTCAACAACTGTATCAATTTCATAATTGTTATCAAGTCCGTCTATTTCGTTTACGTTTCTATTGGAATTTTTATTAGAAATTATTCTACATTTTTTATTGGAATGATTCATTTTATGCCTTTTTTGCATTGCTTACCATACGCCAGACAAGTGTTGATTTTGTGCGAGTCGCCACATCGGGAACAATTGTTGACTTGTGTTGTGGGTTCGAATAATACGACTAGTTCAGTTTAGACATTTATTGAACACAATAAGAATACATCTTTACAGTTTCGGGTTATTGGTTTTTTATTATGGGATTTTGAGAATTTTCATATATTACAGGTATTTCAGCCATTGGGGTTGTTATTCTGCCGCTTTTTAAATTTATATTAGCATCTAACTGTTTCAGTAGATCAGATCCAATGAGCCCGTCATACTTTTGAGAAAAATTAAAAAGATAAAATTTGTGAGTTCCTTTAGTTTTGAACATGTCGAAAATTGGTACGTTAGCTACCTCGTTATGGTTACTCATCGCATGTGATGTTTGAATATTGAAGTTTTCGTTAATGATACAGTTTTTATAATGTTTATAGGCAAGGGTAGGGTTCATTAAACTTCGAGAACTACCTGTGTCGATAAGAAAATATGCGTCTAGATTGGGTATGTGAATATAGGGCAGATCTACACGGAGATGATTGATATGTATTATGTTTGATTGTCGTTCTGGCTGGTTATAGGAAAATTTACGCTTTGGTCATCAATATCGTGTTGGTGTTGGTCCATAAAATAGTTTGCTGTTATATCGTAAGAAGCTTGGTCCGATCCGTCGGATAGAGTGTATGGGTTTTCTACATCTTGATTGTATGTTTGATTATAAATATCATTATCATGATTATCCAGGAATTGATTGTTATTTTGTTCTGGTTCGTTATAATTTTGAAATTTGGGATCTATTTGATTTGATACTTGTTGAGCGAAAAGTTCCTCAGAAATAAAATTCTGTGTCGGTTTGATACGGGTGTTACTAGAACTAGTGTCCATCGGTTCTGGTTTGGACGAATTTTGTGCGTTTTGATTCCGGATTATAGCGCTTGTCCTTTGATTATTAAAATATGGACTGTGTTGTGTAGGAAATCTATTATCCGGTACCCAGTTTCGTCCGTATGTATTATTTGAGAAAAATGGTCTTTCAGGTGCAAAATTTTGAATGACCGGTTTTGGTTGGTTGGCCATATTAATTTGGGGTGCCCGTATTGCAGAACTATTGAACCACGAAGGTTGAATATATGGAATGTTGACTGGACTTGGTTGAATTTGAATTTGTGGCGGTCTAAAAGATATAGGGTAGTTTGTGAAATTATGATTCAAGCGGGGTTGTGGTTTATATGTCGTACTTCTGAGATTTTGGTTATGCTAAAATAGACAAAATTTTCTTCTTCCGTAACATAGGCCAACGCTTTCTCTAATGAATCGGGTCCTCTTAATCTAACGACCAATTGTATTTGGTACGGTAATCCGTTTATAAAAGTTTTTAGTGCAAAGTCATCATAATGTTTGACTTTGATTGATTTTTCTTGAGCGTCAGTTATTGTTGAATTTAATTTTGTGAACAATAAACTTCTAGCATCTTGGATTCTCATACCAAATTGGATTGGTGTTTCATTTTTGTGTCGTTTTAGATTGATTAGATCTTGGATAAGACAATCTATACTTCTTTGATCCGAGAAAGTTTAAGTTAGACCATTTTTTATATCTTTCCACGTTTTTAATTCTGTTCTAGAGCCAATCAAATCCGCGGCGCGATCTTTTAATTTACTAAGGATCGTATCGATCAAACAAACGTTAATTGCTGCGTTCGGATTTTGGGCATTTTGGAAACCTTCAATCAAATTCTCACATGCGTTGATAAATCTGTGCAATTGTTTTGGATTACCGTCGAATAGAGGAATATTATCAGCTTGGTATCTTAAAAGAGCAACGTCGGTAGACATTTTTTTATCTTTCTTGTTTTCAGTAACAATTACTTATAGTTGGAGGAGCGATCCCAGAACCTTCTGGTCGCCCTCATACACACAAACGTTCACACAAATACCCCAATGATATGTATTAAAGAAAACGCAGGTTGTAACCATAATGGCTCTTTTATTAACGAATAATAACGACGATAACGATGATAACAAAACAATGATGAAATTACAAGAATTACACTGGTATCGAAGTCGTAGCTCAGGCACGACGCCAAACCATTACACAAACACAATTATTATTATTAATTATTACACAACGCCAGGCACAACTGCACTGCGTTTAATAATCAAACAATTACACGAACAATTAAAATGAAACAATGGCGAGCCCACCTGTCCCCCATGTAATAACAACTGAATTGAATTGACTCAACCCCAACGATCAATCGATCCATCTATTGATTGACCAGTCAATTAATTATGGCCGCCAATTGTTTCACCTTTTATAGACTTGCTTGTCCTGTCTGCATCTACCCGCATGACTACCAACTTAATTAACAAAATACACTAGATACATAACTACACCTAAACTGGCGCAAAATTCAAATTTCGAAATAATCGACTACATACTTTATTAATTTGATCAATATTTTCGTCTTCTTCCTTTTCAGAAACGGTTATTTTATTAAGTTGATCAACTAGTGAATCTACTTCACTATCTGACATGAATAAATTGTTAAGTGAACGAATTAATTGTTACTACGTACTAGATTTTCTTTTAATAATGAAAGCTACAATTATCTTACTAGGATTTTACTTAGGGAAAAATGTAAAAATAAAAGGAAACACTTACAGTAATGACGTGAAGAAGAAGATGATTTTCATGTTCTGTTTCCGCCTTAATCTAATTCCTATAGGACCCAGCGATTCTGTCCAGATCCCAGGTTGCGATTTCGTTTGTTGAATTTTTCTTCAATGGGTTGCTGTCGATTTTGTACTGCTTTCACCCACAAGTTTGTGATTACCGATACTTTTGGATTCACTACTAATTAACTGTTAAAACAGATCGGTTTCTGGCGATGCTTGTCTTCCACCGTTAGCACAAATCCTACCGACTGCGCCAGTTAAATTTTCGGTTTAACACAAAATGAAAAAAATTCAATTTTATTGAAAGCAAAAATTACAACTACAAAAACTACTCTTTTCTAAAGCAAAACTACAATAGAATCTTTTCGCAGAGAACTTCATCTTTTTATATTATTAATTTGCTGATGGTGCATATCCCTATCTGATGGGAAAAAACACAGAGACATAGATGTTATGATAACATAACTCGCGTATTGACTATTTCTTACTTTTACTAATATGCCGCTTCGCTCCATGGCATCTAACTCCCTGTCGATAGGTTCTTTTAACGCAAACGGAACTGGTCTGGCTTTGACGAAAACGGGCTTGGGGTTGGTTTTGAAATTTAGCGAAACAGGGTCACCGGTTAACTCGATATCCTTACCTTGTAATTCAGAATATTTTTCAAGTAACATTTTTAATTTGGTGATCGTGGTGTTAGCAATGTCGGCTTGAGTAGCTTTTACCGAATTTACCTGCAATTCGTCGAACAGTTTTGAGAGATTGATACGCATCGAGCTAATCCACTCACGTCGCAAGAGAGCATGTTTCTCCGTTTCTACAACGTAGAGTTTTAAGGAATGGTACCACCTCCCCTGTCTGTCGACCTTGACCTCCATATAGCCTAAAACATTTATGTTGTTATTACTATATGATCTTAAAACTAAGTTAATTGGATTTGATTTAATATTAGAAAAATATTTGACATAATCATTTTTACTAATTAACGATACTGCAGACCCGGTGTCCACTTCCTTTTTGGGTGAAATACCATTAATTTTCACCGTCGCCCATAATTTTTCGTTCATCCTCATTAGATTTACGTTACACACATATGAGACAGAATTTAAATTAGAGTTATCACCCGAACTGGTGCTCGCTACCGCCGTATCGTCCACTTCGTTGACTTCTTTCTTCTCTCTGCTACGACAAACTTTTTGAATATGTCCGATTTTTTTGCAATAACCACATTTCGATTTATTATGTTTGCACGTGTTTGCAAAATGGTTACCCCCACAGCGAAAACATTTAAGTTGTTGACGTTTCTAAACCACACGCTATTTCAACTGCACGGTCTAATGTTAAATTACTAGTTTCTAATAACCGATTTCGAATTTTTTCATTTCGTAGCCCACAGACGAGTTGATTTCTCAAGGCTGTTGCTAAGTACTGACCAAAACCACAGGACGCAGACATTTTTCTTAGTTCTGCTAAATATTGCGCAATACGTTTCCCTTCATGTTGAAGACGATGATGAAATTTATAATATTCGGCTATTTCTACCGGTTTTTATGGTCAAAATTTGAATAATCTCATCGTATGATTTGGCTGAAGTTTTTTGTGGCAATATCGCATCCATTAATATATCGAATGTTTCCATCCCTATATAATGTAAAATATAATTTTTCTTTACCTCTCTTCCAGTAATGTTGAAAATTGTAAAGGCAGCTTCTAACCTTTGTACCGAGCGACTGAATTTGTGTATTTTTGAATCGAAAATTTCGATAGTAAAGCTGGGCTGTACCGGTAGAACGAGTTGAACACCTTGTTGCGGATCTCTTCCATGTGCTCCGCCTTGATTTTTGTTTTCTTCGGCCATCCTCGTCGCCAATATGTTATATAAGTGGTTACTCTTTCCAAAGAAAACACGGATGCTTTATGAACAATTGTTTAATCTAATAAATGTAACGATGAATACAGATAATACTAATTAAACTGGTGTATATGATTGCACAGACGTGTATATTTTTTCTACCATTATTGCGCATGATATATAGTTTGTCAAGGATGTCTGTAATATTCGGTAACGGGTACCTGTCGTCAATTGTTTTTTCGTTAAGGTTGCGATAGTCAATAACTATTCGCCACTTCCTTTTACCGGACGCATCTAATTTTTTGGGTACCACCCATATAGGTGATGACCAGGGTGACTGAGTGGGATGGACGAATGATGCCCTGTTTAAGCATCTCGTTTACTTGTCTTTGTACCTCCTCTTTATGTATGTGGGGGTATCTGTATGTCTTCGTATGTATTGGTGTATCGTCTTTCAAATTTATATGATGTTTAATGGCGTTCGTAAATGTTAATGGGGTGTTGTCTGTATAGAAGATGTCCGCATAGGATTTTATCAATTTGGATAGTTTAGAATTATCTTGATTACAATGATCAAGCCTGAATTTTGCAAAATCGAATTTTTGGTTTGGAGTGTTCAAATTATTTAGATTTGGAATGTCAAATTTGTTGGATGGGATGGCTTCAAACGGTTGAGATAAATCGACAGATGTAGGTTTATTAGTGGGATTTATTAATGAAGTATAAACAAAATTGTCCTTGATTTTAATTAGACTCTCTGGTATTTCAAGTTCTTTGAATTTCTGTCGCGGCAGCAAAGCGATCCCTTCTTTTATGTTGGAAATTCATATTTTGATTTTCTGTTCTGACTTTGGCGTCGCTATTATGTGATTATTATAATCTGATAGATTTTTGAATTCTATTTTTATTTTCGTTTTTGGTAGTAATAATTGTCCGCGGGTTAGATCTATATTCGCTTCTAACAATTTCAAATTGTCAATTCCTAGAAGACAGTCGAAATATTTATGGAAATCAAATAGATGTAGTGTAATTAAGGATTTGTTTGATTTGAAAATTTCTGGACATGGGATCGAAATACTGTACTTTTCCTTCGTGGTACCGTGAGCTGTAGAGATTATATAGGGGTCGTGTTTAATGAAATTTGAAAAATATTTCTTTGCGATTTGCGGGTTGATGAAAGATTTGGTTGAGCCGGTGTCAATTAGGCATTTTAATTTGAAATTTTGAAAAGGTATATTTATAAATGGTAATTGTGACGGGCTGTGGTCAATATTTAATAATTCAGCTATTCTATCATTTCCGAGGCTGTTTGATCTAAGAAATGGTCCTCCGAAATCTCCGCGCTATCTGGTAAGGTATAAGTATCATATTCGTCGTAACAATCGTTTATTTGATCGTCTGGTTCGTCTTCGTTATTATAGAGTTCCTCCGATATCCACTTTGTCTGTGGTTGATAATTAGGATGATGGGGTGGTTTATTCATATTTTGCGGGATTGTATTTCTTGTAGAAATACTCATTGGTACCGGTTTGGTGGGCACGAAATTTTTATTTGGTTTAAACACATTTGTCGTTTTAGTTTCTCGTTCGGTTTTCAAATTTTGTTGGATTTGTGGTACGTGAAAGTTTTTTGGTTGGAAAGGTATTTGTCGATAGACAAGTTTATTTTGCGGTATATTGACTTTTGGTTTGTTCTTTATATCAGTTATATTGAAATCATTTGTTAATATATTTAACGCTTCTGCGAGCGAACTCGCGAGAATTTTATTAAATGTGTTTTCTCATCTCCGCTCTTTCAATGATTGTTTATATAACTTACTTGTAAATTTAAATTTTCTTGAATTTTATTGAAAAATTCTAATGGTTTTAAATTATTTTGTTTTATTGAACAGAGTTCTAAAACAAGAGTTTGATGATCTCGTTTATTCGCAACGCGTTTTTTAAGTCCTCCCACGATGTAATATCGTAGGATGCTAGATTATTGGCGGCTTCGTCCTTAATTTTGTTTTTGATTGACTTAATTAACAGGACATTCTGAAAATCGTCCGTATTCTGGGATTGAAGAATGTAGTGAGTAATCGTTCACTACAACTAATGAACTCGGATAACATGCTCGGATTACCCGTAAATTCTGGTACAATATTTAGGTACTCTAATTTAAATGATGCAGTGGCCGTGGTTTCGGTATTAGGATTACTGCTTAAATTATTCAAGTTGTCAGAATTATCAGAATTGATTGAATTTTGCAAATTATTTGAATTGTTTGGGTTATTTGAATCAGCTAATTTACCTGAGATAAATAATTTCCCGATAACTGCAGCTAACTCTGCTATTTCTTTTGAATCTAAGTTTGAACTTTGTGGTTCTGATTCGATATCTAATTCTAATTCTGAATCTGATTTACTAGAATCTGTGCCTGACATCTATGACTTACGAACAAACTGGTGTCATCCTTCGAGATCTGTTTTGCTTCTTTTGATTTTGTGTGGTTCTTGAAGGGTAGCCTTCTCCAGAAAGTCCAACACTAATTTATTTCACCAATATTTGTTCGGTCGTCAGTCAAAGTATTAAAATACACCAAATTCTCAAAATTGCAGTAAAAGTCACTAATATCACTTAGGTTTACTGGTGTTGCTTTTGATGAATTTGTTGTGACGATCCTACCGACTGCGCCACTTTTATTTTCAAGTTTTGAAAATATGTTTCTAAAATTTTATTAAGTGAAATAATGAAACAACTTGTCTCTAGGAGATCTAGTCATAGAGTGATTTTATTTAATAATTACAAAAAATATTGAAAGCAAGTTACAAAAATGATTATTCTGCCATATATGCAATATTGAATTATAATTTTTATTAAATGAAAGAATTTGTATATTATTATGTAATTCTTTGGTCAGATTACTAGTATCCATTGTCTCTCATTGGGACGAAATATGAGGACATTTTCTCTTTCAATATAAAATTTAATACTTCTGCGTTTCTTCTTTTCTTTTCACCTGCTCAGTTCTTTGTGTTTCTCTCGTCCACTTTTCCAATTGTGGTTTTAAGGTACCGAGTTTTGTACGAGCTAGTTGTCGTAGTAGAATTTTACTAGAGAAGCTTTGTGTGACTGTACTAGGTGTATTACGATGTGCAAATAGAAAATTCTGTAATCTATGTTCCACATTAAGAGGTTCTTGATCTATGTTTTTTTCAAAAATCAATTTCTTTAATGCCGTTTTTACTACATTCACAGATTTTTCGGAACTACAATTTAACGTCGGGTAAATAGGTGGTGAATTTTGTAACTTAATTCCCTTTGACACACAAAGTTGTTGAAACTCTTCACTTAAAATGGCGAACCATTATCAGCTACGATTACTTGTGCAGTCCTAATCCTGCAAAAACTGCTCTTAACTTTTCAATTGTTTTAGCTACATTTGTTCCATTTGTCATAATAAATACTCCAAGCCATTTACTTGTAGAATCAAGTATTATCACAAAATTATTTTGACCTAGCTTATAAGAATCGATATGTATTCTACTCCAATTTTTTGTTGATAAAGTCCATGGTGTCAATGGTACTTCTTTAGCACATGGTGAAAATATTTGACAAGCTTCACATTCGTTTACTTTTGGCTCGACATCTTCATTTATTTTTGGCCACCACACTTCACTTCTTGCTTTCATCTTCATTCGACCTATACCTGGATATTGGTCGTGTAAAATTTCAAATCTTTACCGGAAACGATTACATTATCTAAGTAAATTGACACATTATTTAACCCCTTTAACCCATTTTTTGCCAAGTTTTTTTTTTCAAAAAATTACGAACAACTAGTTAAATTTAATTCAGGATAGCTTAAAACATTAGTTTTTATTAACGTGTCAACTTTTTTTTTGCTCAAAGTTGTTTTTTTTTATGTGTTCCAAATATGGAACACTGGGAACACCTGGTGTATAAAATCATAATAACACTGGAGTTTGAAAATAAATGCTTTATTCTAAGGAAGAAGACATTAATGTTTACATTGCAAAATAAATGTAATCTAACGAATATGGAATTGTTTGAAACACGCTTCATGCAAATTTACCTCACACTTCTCACACGATTTTGTATCATTCTTTTTACAAACAGCACATCTATTTTGTTTCTTTGCTGGAATCATCCAGTGATTTGTAAGATCATACCTAATTGTGTCTAACACGTTGCTGGCTATCTCCTTGGACGATTTTGGTCTTCCTCCACCGCTGGGAGCAATTCCATACAATTTTAAATACGACTGAACTACAATTCGTCTAAATTGTAAATAATCAATCTTTGCATTTTCAGTGACAGACTTTCTATGCAACTGCCATGCATTATGAACGGCTGTATCCAGACAGAATGTAAACAGCACCCACCACCACTTTTTAAATTTTATGCATATTCTGTACTTATCAATATTTTCATCCATCCTGTCTACTCCGCCCATGTATTTGTTATACATGGAAATTACGTTGGGTTGACTCACTGGTAACTTTTTTTTCAGTTGATATCCACCTATTTACCTGTTTTAGTGGTTCTATTGAATGGCACGAACTTACTGTCAGAACAACTCTGTTATCATTCCATGCTGTAACAGTAAGACCACTATTAGTGTCAGTACAGTAGTCGTATGCTCCTCTTGGTCGTTTCTCCATAGCTTTGACAGGTACTATTGGACACTTTTCTAATCTGTTTGACATAATTGTTTCTGTGTAACCGTACCCTGTAGACGATTTGATAATTTCAGTGATGAAAAGTACCGATCTGCGTAGGTTTTAAATGAAACATTTTTATGGAGTTTCGACAGTAAAGCCATTACGACTGATCCACCAACACCCAAGTCCGTATTCCGTCTGTTAGACTGTTTACCTTGATATGGTTCAAATTGAATAAGATAGCCAAGAGGGTCACACGAACTCCACATCTTGTAACCATGTCTAATGGGCTTGCCCCGTATGAACTGTTTGGCAGAATGCCTTCCAAAATATGGCACCATACTTTCATCTACGCTTTGGTGTTCAGGAAGAACGGCATATTTGAAAAATCGATCATTTAGTAAATCAAATAATGGTCGCATTTTGGCAAATTTATCGTCCGGCTTAAGATTATTATTGTCAGAGCAGTGAGTATATTTTTTAATATCTTCAAAACGATTTCTTCTCATTGCTTGTGCAACAGTCGGATTGTACGTTTCTGTATCGCATTCCCACAACATTCTCCATCTAGGTATATCCAAATATCCAGATAAAAGTAAAATTGCAATGTAGCACTTAAGGTCGCCAACGCTCATATCAAAACTTTGATCGTTCTTATATTGTGCGTATTTAACAAACATATCTTTGAGGAACTCACAAACTTCACTATCAAAAAATAATTCGAAGCAACCTACTGGAGAAACGAAGGGTAGTAAGTTTTGCTGTAGGTCAGTTGATTTTGACCAAGTTCTCTTTATACTTTTGTCCCTTTGTAACTGTTCTCGTAACACGGAAAGTGGAACATTATCTTCTTCATCTTCACTTGTTTCTCCGAGGTGAAGTGTTTCAGTTTTAGCCTGAATAGTGGCTACTGCTTCAGCTAATAACTGACGTCCACTGAGATGGTTTATGTCCCCATCTTCTTCATCACAGCTATCTTCTTCGTTGTCTTTGCCATCCTGAGGAGGTGTAATAAATAGATCTACGTTTTCTATATCCTTAACCCTTTAACTGCGGGTGTGGTTTATAAACCACATACTAAAATGTTAGCCAGGCGCGGGTGTGGTTTATAAACCACATACTAAAATGTTAGCCAGGCGCGGGACTTGTTGATTTTTTCGTCCTAAAATTGAATTTGATTTTGGTTTATTGTTTATCGGGAAAGGGGACATGACATAGTTTTTCTAGTTTTTTTTTGCGTTAAGAGCGATCGGCTGTGCGAAAAGTACCCGCTGTAGTTAAAGATCTGCAAGAAATTCCCATTTTATTGTCATTATTATCCTGGTATTCCATCAATGGAACATTTTTTTGTTTGTAAACAAAAACAAAAAGAAAAAGAATTTCGGGGTAATTTATTATAAATAAGCACGTATAATAATAAAATATTGCATTCCAATGGTTATATGGCCAGACACATTGTATTACAACAGAAAAAAACTTACCTTCTCAACGACATTTTCTTGCACACCAACTAACGAAAACACGATTCAATATATTCACTCAAACAAATTGAAACCAATACAATGGTACTGCAATGTACTTCAACATACATTTTTCTGCTGATTCATAACGTGCACCAAGATTTATGTTTATAAACATAGGCGACAGAGTGCATTAATTCGCATGTTCCGATTATGGAACACTGGGAAAAAATGGGTTAATGCACGTTCCATCTGTTACAGTTGGTAGTTAAGTTAGTGTGTTAGTGTTGTCAGATTGGCAACACAATTGTACCGAAAGTCAAAGAATAAAGATGGTCGTTGGTGTGCAGAGTTGTTTTAATAGCTAATCAATCCCAACTAAAATATATTACACCATCGTAAGTTGGAAAAGAACTGGCGCACTCGCTACAGCAAACGGTAATCTTGTAAATTTAAATAACTTGTAAATAGGCATTACTCAAATTTTAAATTGTAAAAAAACTTGCACCAGTTAAAGTTTGAAAAATAACTTAAAGCTCTGGCAATGGATTATAATAATCAGTTCTAAGAATAGGGTTAAGCAGGCCCCATCCATTCATATGGATCAAGTATTCCCCTGTTGTCTGACTGGGGATATAGAGGCGCTAGTGTAGATAGTCGGTTTGCGCTAGCGACATCTGTAGTGCCAGGCAAACACTACTACGACAGACGATTTGATTTTGTAATAAAATTTTTGTTTTCAATTTGAAAATTCCAGAAAATTCCTAACTTCTTCGATATTCAGTGATAATAATCTTTCAGAATTTATTTATTAATAATGTTATTATAATATTATTATTGTTATTATGGCAAATGGAAAAAGTAAGTTTAATTTTTTGTCCAAATAGGTATATATTTTTCTAATTCTTTTTTTCTTTATCTTTATGAAGAAATGGAAGAAACAATATATGTACTCAAGAAAAAAAGTTCTCTTCAGGGAAGTCCAAATATTACAGACATTGTTATTGAACCTTTTTGTGACATAGATATAGAATACCTAGATGAGGCCTGCCCCATAAAAGTTGATATCAACATGGTTAGGCAACCAACATCATTGCTCAAGGCAAAAGATCGTGGTAAAGCTTAGTATCAATAATGGTTTTGAGTCGAAAAAATTCTGTTGTTTAAATAAATTTCTAAAGATTTTAGTTTTGTCCAACAATCTTGTTCACTGTTTGGTATTTCATCGATTTTCAATTATTTGAATTCGTAAACTTTGTAAATTTTTATAATAACGGTGCGGTCATGTCGCGCTGTTAATTGCAAAAGGTTTTCCAAAATTTTCAAATATTTCGTTTCATGTGTAAGTAATTCAAATAAATGAATAAATAAATATGCTATTAACAGTAAGTACTTCAATATTTATATTGATCCACAATAATTTATTTGTTGGATGTATACTGATGACTGTTTATTCTTAGTTTCCTCCGAAACCCAGTTATACGACAACAGTGAAAACTTGTATCCAATTAATTATAGTGTTTTGTGCAGTGCCCACTTTATTGAGAACGATTTTTACAGATTGGTACCCAAACGCATATTAAGAAAACGTGTTATATCAAGCAGATTTGATTCTCCTCTACATTTAAAAAAGGTGGTAAAATCAAGACCTGTCAATCGTTTACAAAAGCGCGTTTCAAAAAAAAAATGCTTTAAATATAACTGAACTTAGATTACTAACACTTAAAAATATAAATCATACTTATTTGTTTCAAGAGCTCAGTCAGCAAATTCAGGAGCAGGATCCTTTATATAACCATTTTTACAGCTTATAAATTTAATTTTAAAGCTCTATTTTGTAGTAAGAATCCATTCCATAAATAAAAGAACCAATGAGGTATCTAGCAGGATCCGCTAAAGGTACAACATGTTAATTTTATTTCAAAATCAGTATTTTTCGTATTTAGATTAACTTCATTAAA
Organism: Iselma pallidipennis; assembly: GCA_037464855.1. Classification (NCBI taxonomy): domain Eukaryota; kingdom Metazoa; phylum Arthropoda; class Insecta; order Coleoptera; family Meloidae; genus Iselma; species Iselma pallidipennis. The sequence goes on along the minus strand of JAZBHA010001476.1, from coordinate 1,713 downwards.
AAATATACACATATGACTCTATATTATAAACAGGGTGTTTTTTATTATTTCTATTGAAGTAGAGCCTCTACTATGATACTTCAAAATCACCTAATTGATTTTATTTGCAATAATTACTTTATTTTTGGCAATTGCCACTGTATGTTCCATCATGTGCTTGCCTTGAGCTGTTCAATGTGTTGCCTACCATGTTGATAACATAGGGGCTACAGCTAAAGTATAGGCACGCCCCATCTAGGTATTCTATATCTATGTTTTGTGATTGTGAGTGAACTGCTGTTTGCGGGTAGATACCTTTTTGCTCGAATATCGTTCCATAAAAAGAGGTACTAACTTCAGTTTAGTTACTTTTGTTGCAAGGTTCAAGAGAGACGATATTAACAATTTAGTCTTATTTATTGTTCAATAAGTTTCTCTAATTCAAATTACTCAGGGGAGTATTATCGTCCTCAAATTTTTTTTTAATGCAAGTTAGTGCCTTTTTTCAGTTCGTATTTTTGTGAAAACATTTCTGTTTACGTGTATTTTTTAAACATTTTTGATTTCCTTTTTTTGTATATGTGTATTTTTAAGATACTTTTAATATATACATACATATCTATAATAAACTGAAGTATTTTTTCTGTATAGCATTAGTTTTCAGTAAGTATGCGAGGGGGGGTGGGGCACATATTTGAATATTTTGAATTTCCCGCATTTATTTGTCCAGTGCTATCCTGGTTTCAAACCGTGCTTACAGCGCCTCTACATCCCAAGTCACGTAAAAACCATGGCAACAGGGGGGAATACTTTTTGCGTGAGAGTGGGTGATCTAGATATAATCTCTGGGGTTAAGTGTCTTCAAAATCAACACAAATTCTAATTTTCCCATTCTTTTTGGGGACGACAACTATTGGACTAGCAATTTCTGACTGGGTAGTTAGGACTATTATTCCTTCTTTCTCTAACTTTTTTAGTTCTACACTTACTTGTTCTTTGATCGCATGAGGGACTGAATATGGTTTATGGTTTCAATACTAATGTTGCTGAAGATCCTTCAATCGATTGACTTCTATCAGACGAAAATACATGTGGCAATTTTTTCTTAAACCATCAGTTCGACATTTGTGACTGAACCAATCAAGGACGGTAGACAGGGACTCGGACATGAGAGAGGAATTGTTTCAAAAATTGTTCTCCACCCCGGACAAATAACATCTAGCCTTGTTTACTTCAATAATTTCGACTTCTTGAACCGTATATAATTGGTACATTTCTGACGACACTTTCTTCAGACTTTCTTCTTCGACTAAGTTGACTTTTGACTTACACATTCTTGACGTATGACATTTCTTTTTACAAGAAAAACATTCCCAATCTTTCGCCGGACACGTTTTCGAATCATGAAATCTTCCACATCTATGACACTGTTTAGACGATTTCTGTGAATTCTTCTTTCGACCAAGCACAATGTTCTGTGTAGGCGACTGTACTGTTTTTTCTGTTTTTACTTGACCATATGTTCTGACATTGTTCAAATGTTGCACAGTTTGCAGGACTTGACTTTCAGCTTGAACCAGTTCTTGCGCGATAGCTAATGTACATGCGGTATCGAAAGTGAGTTCTTTTTCAGCTAGAAGACGATCTTGAGTTCTTTTATTTGATAAACCACAGACAAATTTATCTCGTTGTAATAACAATGATAACGCTATTGTTATATTTTGAATAAATATT
>JAZBHA010001475.1:9189-20446 GCA_037464855.1 Iselma pallidipennis | reverse complement strand
ACCTCATCATCATCATCAACAACAACCGGAAAATCAAGATATTGAAAATCCATGTAATATAAAAGTTGCATTTTCCACAGCAACCGGTGAACATACATATACATTAGATGAAAATGTTAAATTACCAACGATCAAACATGTACCAGATAGAAAAATAACACCAGTACGACGGAATAATAATGAATGGCAACGTGGTGGACGTCCTCGTTTCATTAATAAACAGCATCGAACATACTATGCTAATAAATCAAAACGAAATAACGAACATGATAATAATAAAAGTGGGAATGTTGAAGAGAATCCCGTTGATGAGTCAACCACAAAACCATTAAAAGAATCACAAGATTCATTAGAATCAAATATTGTACAACAATTGGAAAATGTGAGTTTGAATCAAGATGAGGAGGCCGAAGAAGAAGAAGATGAAGATGAGGAAGAACTAGATGCAGAAGAAGACGACAATGATGGAGAAGAAGATGAAATAGAAGAAGCGGGAAATCAAGAACAAACAATAGAAAAACATCGGAATGAAGGAGAAAAACAAGAAAATGTCGATATTAAAAAAGAGAATTCCCAATAAATATTTTTATATAACCAAAAACAAAATTTATTATTAACAAGAATTTTAACACAACCTTTTAATTTAATTTTATTTAAACACTGTTATCGCTTTTGTTTGTTCTTTTATGTGTGTGTGGCTTTTTCAATAAATTATTTTTATTTTATTCTTTATTTACGTCTTTTTTCTTGGTTTTTAATTTAATAAATTCTTGTCGAATTTCAGTACTTAGATCGTCGTCGTGCAAGTTATTCTAAAATATGGTTTTCTTTTAAGTTACAAAAACAAATAGAATTTAATGAGAGGAAATTACTTTGATTGCAATTTGATAACAAATTTCAGCTTCGTTTTGTCGGTGCATTTTCAAATTTATTAACGTCAAATATGCCCATGTTTCTGATAAACGATCATCGAACATTAAAGATTCAGAGAAACATTCTTCAGCCTTTTTTAAATCATTTTGCTACAACAAGGCATTTTATAGAGAAATAACTGGTTTTTATACTGTACTGTAACTTCTTAGGTGTCGTACGAATGGATAGCAAATACATATAATAATTTATAGCAAGGATAACACGAAAACGCCTTTATTTAAAAGAACGGCCGATATGGCAATCAATCGTACTAATGAAACTGTAGTTCCGTTATCCTATTGGAAGATCGAAAAGTGGACCAATTTACAGAAATTTGAGAAAATTTCCGTATATTTGGTCAAGGATTGTGGTCTTTAGGATGCACTGATTGAAAAAGTTCTTGTATCGATTGATAGAGTAAATGAAGATGCACGTCCAATACCCTGTCACGTTCCGAAAGCCGGACAAGTTTTTTGGAAATTTTGATTTGTAGAGTTTGAAAACTGCATTTTAGGCCATAAAACTGTATTATATGCAACACATCTTACGTTCTTTTTACAAAGCTCCACTCCAGCAGGTGAATTGGTGGTTGCATTTTTAAGAAATTCAGGCGCTACGGCGAAAGTTTGCTATCTGCTCGTACATGAGTTCGAATAAGAAGTGTTTCTGAATAAATTTTGAATAGAATCCAGAAATAATTACCAAATAATAGAGTCTTCCAGCAGTTAGCCAAGTATAAGGTGTTGGACAATGTTTACAAGCAATTAACATGATTTTACAAGCTTCTGGTAATTGCTCAAGCATTTCCAAAGTCTTTCCATAATATAAATAAACTAAATGTAGATTATTTGGTCTTTGTTCCCGTTCTAAAACATATTGATAATATTGCTGTACTTCTTGGTAATCTTTTAAAAGGTAACAACAATGTGCCATTAATATTAAAATTGAAGAATTCTAAAAATTTTGTCACATATTGTATTGTATTTTTTATATGAAAATAAATGATAAAAAATATTACATTCCCATCTAAGGTCTTTGATTGTTCTAAATGCTCCAATGCATGAGAATATTGTTGTCGGGAATAACAAATCACTGCCAATAAATAATCAGTGATACCACCACTTGTAAATTCTAAAGATAATGCCTGTTCTGCCCACTAAAAATAAACAATTATTATTATTATTAAGGAAACGAGTGGATTTTCGTTTTCCTTTAAATCAATATTATGTACATCAAGTTTTCTTAATTTTATTAATACAGCAGCTGTACGAATAAATACTTGATTTGGTATATTGTTGCTTGTCCAAAATAAATCATTATGTTTCAAAAAATTATCATCTTTTGTTGGATAATCTAAATATTTTTCTGCAATTTCCTTACACAATTTCATACGTTCACCATTGCCACATTTCTTATAAAATAAATAGAAAATTCCCCAACCTTAAAGACAAATAATAAATTAATCAAGAACTAAAGTTTCCCAAAAAAAAATAAAAGTACAATCAAGTCTCGTTAATCTTTACCCGGACAAGGTTTTGAACACAGATTGCAACTAGTAGTGCCTAATCCCACCGCTGCCACCAATTTGTAACACGCGACTTAACGGGGCCACATATTCAATACAACAAGATAAGTGAATAGGTATTTAAAGTAGCCCCGTAAAGCCACGTGCGCCCAATTAATCCGGATTAATGAGATTTCACTGTATTTATGGTCGAGAACATCTTTCGGAGTGGGCATTTTTGTCGTTTAATTGGACTTGGGAAGGATATTTTGATAGAGACAGGAATTGAATAGGCATGTTAAGGTAACGAAAGATTACAACATTTCTTAAAGAAACAATAAAATTTATTTATTGTGCATTATTTGCATTCCAACACTGATTAAGAACTATTGAAGCCAATAAGAATTGAGAGTGTTTTGTGATGTGCTGATCCATCCGCTATAAAGCTACGATACGTTTTACATCTAGAGAACGTTCGGACGCCAACACAATCAAATTCTTTTAATGAATGAAAATTTCTAACGTGCATAATTTCCTTTTAAGAACTGTTTAAGAACGATTAATGTTAGCTATAACTGACAGTGTTGAATAGATTCCACGTCCAATCTAAAAATTATTTAAAAAAAAAATACATAAATAAATCTAATAATTTTCATAATGATAGAGGAGAAAAAGAAAACTTAACTGCTACTCCTAATGCATAATTGATTGAAAATCTTTCGGAAAATTTTATTGTAATTGTCCTTTGTGCACAAATCATAGCAACTAAATAGATTTTACGATTTTCAATATTCATATTATACCAATTGATTTGTATCAACGTATCATTTAATCGTTCACTCTGAAAATTAATCAATCAATTCCAATTTGAAGACATGTGTACAGTAGACTCCCGCTGATCCGACTTCGATTTTGAGTGGAAATGTACAATGAAAATGGGGTTCGCACAAAGTCGTGCCCAGGGCAGGTGGTTTGGGAGTTTAAATACCCCAAACCGGACTTTTTTACGGTGCGCCCCACAAACAGTAGTCGAATGACTATCAGTTGGATTCAAACTCAACTCTACATCTTTATCTTTATATTTAAGGAGTTGCTTGGTAGTTAAAATCAATCCAAACGAAAATCCCACATATTCATCTTCTCCTCACCCATTTACAGCTGACAAACTCGGCCAATAGTAGATAAGTTCACACAGTAAAGAACAGAGATATAAACTTGCGATAGGAACAAGGATAGACATATAATTTAAATCCCGCTAAGCTTGCTGGGCGGAGCAAGCTAATCCTTAAAGAGTGAGGACGTTTGAATTGAAATTTCCTCACGGATCCATAAACAATGGGAAGAGGATAAAGATGTAGAGTTGCGTTTGAATCCAACTGTATGATTTGGAGTGGGCAACGACAAAAAGTGCGTTTAGAGTTGAAACTCCGAATGTGGTACAATTCTCTAGCGGATTTACTGATAATTCGAAAAATTCTCTACTCCGTACGTAATATTAATTAATTCGGATTATCGGAAGTATATTGTATTAATAGAAATTGTAATTACTATAGTTTCTATTGATTGTCCTGCTATAATAAGTGCTGAACATGTTGTAAAACCGACCACACCAGATCCCGGTAGCCACCAATAATTGAAAGAATTCAAAGATCCCTTAAATAACATTATAAATGTTACCATTTATTACAAAAATATTGATTATCCTTACCGAAACAGTCATAAGAATGATACTAATACCAAATAGTAGTCCACACAATGCAAAACAAATAATATAATTAGAGATTTCATTAACTTTGTAATGAACAGCTCTATAATAATATGATAATTTGTTTAAATAAATTAACAAAAAAAAAACGAATAAAACTAAATCAAATTACGTTAAAATCTCTTGATGTCGTTGAATAAATTGACATAATTTATATTTAATTTCTTTCTGATATGAAACATCATCAACCAAATTCCGACTAATTGTAAGAGAATTCCGTTTTACTGCCATTTCGGTGATTTCATTGATCTGTTCAATTAACATTATAAATTGATATTTTACATGTTGTGTATAATAAACAACTTGATAACTATGTGCCAGAAATGTTGTAAATATTGCAACAAAAATTTGCAATTTATAGATTTTAATTAAAATGTTTGAATAATTTGGTAAATAATCAATTAAAAATCTTATCGATAGATACATTTCATAATCATTTGAATTACTTAGAAAATAACTATAACCAACAAAGAATCCACCGATTGTATTTAAAATTGTAAAAATTGATATTAGTTTCATTTCTTTAGAAATTTTCGATTTGGTTCCTGGTGTTGCTTTATCAATTGACCATAAACTAAACTCTTTAGACACATTCTCAATCAATTTTGGACTTATTAATAGTATAATAGCTCCCAAAATGGGCTAAAAAAAATAATAAAATAGTACAAAATAGACACGATTTTATCCTAGAATTAATTCGTACATAGAACAATACAAAATACGTTGGTGAATAGTGAAGAAATTCTTTTAAATTTAATTGATAAAGAAACAAATACGTTTGAATTATTTGAAATGAACTTAATATAATTAACATTGATTTTATTAAAAGTTTGACGAAATAAAACTGATAGATCCCGGATCCAATAAATTTAACGATAATTAAACCATCACTCTCCATTAACTTTATCATTTGAAATTTCATTTTAGAAGCGTTTCTTTTTAAATTTTCGACTACCATCACGTCACTTAACAAGTCTAACATTAACAATGACAATGACTCTACATTACCTTTATTTATCATTCTATTTAATGTCGCTGATAGCTTTATTTAAAAATTTATTCAATGATAGATTAAATATTAATCAAGTCATTAGATTCGACTTAAGAAGAAAGCATAAATACTTTTTTTTTCATCATTCATCACGTCTTTTTTAAAGGCACTGGTTCCTATGGGGAAAGTGATGCATGCAATAGAGTTTCAGGCAAAAATCCCGACTGTATAGGCTCCTATAAGAACACATTCTATCAAAAAAGACCCATCAAAAAAGGCCCATCAATTCCGTCCCGCTGTAATGCGTGAAGTCCCTATAATGGTCGTTCATCAAATATTTAATTAAAGAAAAAAACGCTCCTGGTAAACAAAGAAATTTAGTTGCCCATTTCTTCTTTAATCTTATACGAGTAAAAGTAGAAGAAAGGAATAAATGAAAATACTTTATCTCTTTGAAGAAAAATATTTCTTTTTTTACTTCATGTCCTTGTAACCCCCTTTTTTTAACATTTCCAATCAATTTGTGTTTTTTTTTTGTTTAATAATTTTGGCCGCCCACACCGGAAAACGTTTCTAATACAAGGTCTAATTGTATTTTTAATAAAATACTGATCCTAAATTTTCGTTTATTGCGAATTTATCCCTTCGGAATTATAGTTAATCAGGATCAGAGATGACAGTTCTAAAGGCGAGTCCACATTGATATAAATTTGCGTCCTGCACTGTTTTCGACCGACGATTGTGCGTGCACCGCATGCGAACGAATGCAAAACAGGTCGTGACATCTAATGTATTATAGGTGCAAGCTAAGAAAATTGGGAGCGGGAGTGCGTAATGGACTTGGAACGAAAAAAGGGGTTGGCGCCGCTCAAAATTGAAAACACTACTGGTATGTGAATCTATATACCATTCTAGTTTTCCAAGTGCGAACATAGGCGAGAGTGATCGTCAAAAGGTTCCTCATAAGTGGAAACGAAATACTTTTATACAGAGTAGCCGACGTGTAGTAAACACACGTTGAATGGAGAGAGATTGTGTGTCGTGCTGTAAGATCTCGACTGTGCGAACATAGGACACTCTTCACAGGTGTGACAGAATAGAATGAAATATATTGTTTTTACTATTTGACTACTATGTTCGGAGTCCGACCGCCAATATGGTACCTATATACGTAACACAATAATATAAAAATATTTTTTCACGCCGCTACTGCAGTCAGAAACACGAATCCCTCCGGAAACGTAGCGGAAATATCCGAGCGTATTTAAAATCTGCACCGAATAGTTCTTCTTACGTTACTTCTATAATACGCGTTCCAATCGTTGTCGTTAAGGGAATTTGCGACGTAACCACTAACAGAAGCGTGTGTAGAGCATTAACGCACAGTGCGCAATGTAATTTTTTACCAATGTGGACTTACCTTAACAAGAGAAAAAATTAAAATTGACTTACCTTCAACCCAATAAGGCTGTTTCTTTAACAATGATAAGAAACAAATCTCTGCATCCTCATGTCGATTCTTATCACACAAAAAGATTCCATTCAATAATAAACTTGGACAATGATAAATATCAAGACCTAGAGCTTCCTGTATACAGATATAGCCTTTTTCTAATTCATTAGATTCAATTTTATAAATACCATAATCGAACCAAGGATTTGGATCATTTTCATTCAAAATTATATTCTAAAATTATTTACAGGAGAAAATATAAAGATTGTCAAAAATTGAAATATTATAGGAACCTCTATAAAGTATCTGGTGGCTAATTCATGATTTTGTAAAGCTGCAGCTTCTTGAGCGTACAAAACATAATCTTCTGATAGTTTGGTTGAATTATTTGTTTTTTGAATTGTTTTCGGACTAGGTAAATGTTCTTCATTTATGATAAAATTGAATTCTTTTATTACTTCAATGAAAAGTTCCTCGCCAAATTGTTGTAATATTTCTTTATTGTTATTACCAAAATTTTGCGAATTATTTTGAACAATTAACGAGACTATTTTAATTAAACAATCAATAAAATTTTGATAACAACCAATTCCTTTCAAGTATGTTAAAAAGTCCACTTTTCCACTACCTAAAATTTATTAACGGCAAAAATAACTAAATAGGGGCAAATAATTAATGAATCAATACAAGCACACAATTGTTGTTGTTTAACATATTCACTATATTTCTCCATAATTCGATTAATAATTTTCTTTAAGATTTCCTGAATTAATATTTGATTTAAATGAGTATCAATCATTAATTGTGATCGGGTCGTTGTCGAATGAGATAATGCTTCAATTTTTTGTGTTTCATTAATTGAATAAATTGGTTGATCTAAACCAATTTCTAAAATGATAAAAGTTGGCTGCCCGTTTTCCTCACAAATAGTTCTATTTAATTCAAGTGCTTCAACAATTTGCAAAATTCTCATTTGTTTTCCATTATTCGAGTTAGTTTCTTCTTGTATTTTGGTTGAACTAGAACTTTCTTGTATTGTCTCTAGTTGTTGTTCACAAAAAGTTGTGAAAGGGGCGGCAATTCGGACATGTGTAACTAAATAATCATTGATGTTTGTTTAGGTAATTTGACCAAGGAACAACTTACCGCCAGGACTTAGAAGTGACGATAAATCAATAATTGACGTTAAATGTAAGTTATTTTCGCCACATTTTGTACCAAAAATTTCTACAACTATTGTACGATATTGTTGGATATGATTGGAGAATTTTAAAAAATCTTGTCCTAACAGCAAATACCGTTGGATAAGATCGAATGCAATTCGGGGACGTTCTGATTGAAAGACTGCTCTTAAATCCACATTAATATAATTTTTTATATTATCAACATCTGGACTAATCCTGAAAATTACAATTTCTATATAAATCATCTGATTTTTCTATGTAATGTTGTACTTGTATTTTGTAGTATTTTTTATATTTGATCCATCCAAATGTGGCCATCTTAGGAAATCGGCAACAATTCTTGATTTTTTATAATCATAATTCTTATACACAAGAGGTGTAGAATTCTAAAAATCAATTTTTTGTGAGATTTTTCGAGTTGCAATCAAAAAAAATTAGTGCTAACGAAAGGTAGTTTAACATGAATCTGATATTCAAGATCTTCAGACATAATTTGTGGTAAATTAAAAATCGATTCAATACTCAAAGTTAATAGATTCGGTTTACAAGGAAATTCTAAGGGATGATCAATCGAAATCTCCACATTGATACCTGGTATGTTTTGATAAGTTACAAGACGTTCATCGAAATAGGTTTTATTTAAATCAATTTGAAGGAATTCTTTATAATCCTGTTGACCTGTTTTAAACAAAAAATTTAAAAAAGAAAACGATTTTTTTAAAAAGAGAAATACCTAAAAGAATTGGTAACAAATCGCTTAAACAACTCCCAAAAATTTGGCAACTTTCTATCGTTTCCTCAAACGTTTCTCTTGTATTTCTTCTATTTTCCATCTCTTGTTTCGTTATTTGGGCCTTTTCAACTCTGTCACCAGTAAAGATTTCATATAAACCAATAGCACTATCAATATTCGATGATAAATGATCGTTTTCAGTTTTAACTGGTGGTAATGGTGATGGTAACAACTGATTAGGAGATTCTTCTAAAAATACTGTAACTACAATTTTTTTTTGGTTTCATTCAATTTTTTTAAGTCACGCTAAGAAATTCGTTAAAAAAATTTTACAGATAATTGGTGATGAAATGAGTGATTGTAGGTCTTCATCATTGAATTCCAAAGAAAACTCTTCATTTACTGCAAGAATTTCATCATCTGTTACTAATAATTTTTCAGTTTCGTTTAAAATTGTCTCTAAGAATTTACATTGAGTAAAGATTTTTGTTGATAATAACGGATTATGAATTTGTAATTGTGTAGAAATATTTTGATAACTCTTCAATTTTATTGTAATATTTCTTGATTGATCCATTTTTTCTTTTAAATCAATTTTTTTTTGACAATACGGGTTCCTAGATTATTTATATTTGTAAATCGGGGACATAAATGAAATATACCAGTGGCGTAACCAGTGCCTACTGTTTCCTGGCGTCATCAGCCATTAAAGTGTTAAGAGAACAACATGGTTTTCCTGCTTATATTTTATGCTTCAATTAAAAACACATTTATTGGAACCAAGAAAGTATTAAAAGTGCTCTACTGATCTCAAGAAACACTGCTCTAGCCCCTCTTAGAGAAAATCTTGGCTGCGCCACTGAGATCTACAGTATACAATATGTATAGTATGTATAGTATATACAGCTTAATCCCAATAAAAGTGTGGTCTTGAGGAGCATATAACCAAAAGAAATGACCGCTACTAACAATATTTGAAATCGTCCTATTGGTTATCTCGTTTCGATTCATGTATCAACGATTACTAATCTCTGTCATTTCTTTTACACTCGCGCTCCTTCAGACCACACTTTTATTTGGACATACCTGAATACGATATAGTACGGCAACACGTGCCCGGATTAGCGAATCTAACAGTGGATGTAGCAGCATATTTTGCACATATGAATGTTTATGTTTATATTATGTATATAGTAGTAAATATCTACAGTACAGTCCGTCCAAGCTAAGTATTATAGTTCGGACTATTGACTAGTCGGATTATTGAGAGCTTACTGTATAATAAAATATAATTGATATTGATATCATGTTCGGAGATTGCTCTCACTTAAAACGACCTGGAAATTTCGTCAGTTATCTTGCAAGATTCTAGGGCGCGATTTTCGTCCCCTGATTTTTTTTCTCTTTTTTCACCGAAACTAAAGTAGAAGCTTAATTTTTTGAGAAAGGATGAAATTAGGAGTGAAAAATCTCTTCGTGTAGGCACACCTTTCGGTTCGGTTATAGCAAATATCAATTTGATGATGATAATTAATCAATTAAACTGGAATATTTCCTTCTCTACTTCTGTTAAAATCAATAGAACCTCTAGATTTTTTTAAATAATAATAATAATAATAATAATAATAAACAAATCTTTTAACATAAATAATTTTATTTGTTTAAATTTTTCATTGGAAAAATAAAATATATAACAATTATTGATTATTTCTTAAAATTTCACTAGAAATCTCATTACTTTCGATCCATTTAGCTAATTCACGACTCAGTTCCGGTTTCTCATAATTAATACTTTCTATATTATTACTACTATTAATATTGGAATTTGTTAATAATTCATTAACAATTAGTTCTGCATTGCAATTTGTTAAACGTGTACGACACAATATGATTGCATTAATAAAATTATCTTTAGGTGTAATAAAACGATGTTCCATAAAAATACTTTGTTCATCCCAATAGATGATCTGCAAGAAAGAAAAAAATTTAAAATTCGCGCCACACAGTTGTCGCGGGTAATTTGAAAAAATCTAAACTTACTCTAGTTGTTATTTTATATTTGTGGAATAATTTAACAAATTTTCTATAACGTATTGTTGTAGCACCTAATACTAAACTACCCCCATGTTTTCTTATACAACGATATAGACCAGTACGTTCATAAAAATCGATTTTTGCAAAATCTAATTCACGTAGAAAACGAGCATTATTCATATGTGTTAATAACGAATCAATATCTGTTGTTAAACATATTCCTACAAAAAATAAAATAAAAATTGTTAATCTTTATATAAATTGATTATAAAGTTAATTAAAAATTACCTGTTACTGCAGTTTCATCTAATAGGTGTATCTTACTTTTCGAGATTTTAGCACAAATTACACATAAACAACAACGTAGAAAATAATGTAATTCAAGAATTGAATGTAATAATAATAGAAATATTAAAATACCAGAAATTATGTAACACAAGATCATTATATATTTGAATAATTTATTGAGGAAAACAAGAAAAAATTGAATGACAAATTTATATAGTTATTTGTTGATTTTGTTTAAAGTGCATTTTAATTAAATAGCAATGTAAGCACTGCATTGGCAAAAACTAGTATTATAAAAGGAAAAATTATAAAACAGAAATAAATAAATAACTTTTTATTAAAATTATAATTGTACAAAACTGTAACTGGTGGTTGATGTCTAAACTAATGGAG
>JAZBHA010001474.1:0-20447 GCA_037464855.1 Iselma pallidipennis | reverse complement strand
GAGCCTCGGGCGTCTAGTTATAATAAAGAAGAATTTAGAAATAATAAGCAATAGCAAGGGGAACAGCATTCTTGGCAAGAGTGAACCAAGGATGCTGATATTGGTATTAACAAATTGATCGAGTTTCATAAAGCTTAAGTTTGGTAATATAATCTGTTTTTCTTTTGGTGTACCGTCATTGAGGGGCCCCTTACAAAACATAAGCTTCAATGCCCCACAAAGGACATAAGTTTCAGGGCCCTCAAATGCCTAGATCCGCCACTGCATTCAAGTCAACCAATATTTACGTTAATTGAAATGCTTCTTTAATACGTCGATACATATAGCATTCAGCTAATAGCCAAATTGACATGAAATATGTTTGTTCCCCTTCATCTTCACCTAATTGTTCCAAATGTGAATTGTAGAATCGTGCATCCCAACCAATTGTCTTTAATTGTCGTAAAGGTTTATTCGTTTGTATTTCATATTTTAATTTTGATAATTCACCAATGACAAATTTTAAATCATCTTGTCCTACATAACCGTGTTGTTTTTCAATGTCGTACTTGGAACGTGTTAAACTATCTATTGTTTGTGTTAATATAATTGGCATTCGTTCTTTAACTGTATGATATGCAAAACTCCTACAAAACACCAATAAAAGAAGTAATTACATAATTAGAAGAAAATGCATATTAATATACATACTGTCTGTAATGTGCACTTAAATGTGCATTGATTGGAGTCTTTTCATCAACCGGTTCTAGATTATCATCGTAAGCACAAGCCATGATCGATAGCAATAATAATCTGTTATAGGAGAGAAAACAGTTTAAACACGAACGACAATTAATATCAATTTTTTTAATCTGATAACATTACTTAAGGTCAGAAAGGACGATATTCATCCTTTGATTCAAATGTTAGGTTATGTCCGGACAATTTTGACAATTACTCTGTGGTGCCATCTACCAATGATTGATCTAAATACAAATTGGAAAGAAAATAATAAGTTTGTTCCAACAAATATACGAAAATCCGGATCCGTTATAAGGGTGCGCCTACACGGGAGATTTTTATCCCAACTTTTGCCTATCTCTGTCAATCAATCTTATATTAATTTTTACCACCATCGATTGTAAAACAAAACAGTTATCAAAAAAATCAAAATTATATTGATCAAATTTGTGTTTACAATTCCAAACATTTGCTTAATAAGAAAAAAAAATGTAACTAACTAAATATGTATTAAATAATTTTTAAGTATTTCCACATTCACATATATTCAATCAGATTCATCATCTGTATCATCGAAGACATATTTCGTTTGTTCAATATTACGACCAGCTCTGGCAGGTTTAGTAACAGGTGGTGATTCATTATCATCATCATCATCATCACTCTTTGATTTGCCATTAACTCCACCCTTTTTCTTTCGACTTTTTGATTTGGGCAAATCAAAATCATCATTATCATCATCAGATAGTTTTTTAGTTTTCTTTTTCGTTTTTGATTTTGATTTACCACTACTAAAATCATCATTATCATCACTATCATCATCTGATTCTTTCTTCTTCTTTTTAGTTTTCGGTTTACTATTACTAGCACCATCACCAACTAATTTCTTTTTCTTTTGTTGTGGTTTTTTGGTTTCTTTTGTACTTTTCATTTTCGTTTCTTTATTATTAGATAAATCCTCATTGCCATCATTATTATCAGAATCTGATTGTGAATCGAGAAGTTTACGTTTTGTTGGATTTTTTACAGATGTTGTTTTTGGTTCATCTTTTTTCCGACCGACAAGTGAATCAAACATATCTTCAGATGTTTCATGTTGTCTAGGTGGTGGAACATCATTTTCACTATCTGAACTTTCTACAATCATTGCCTGTCTCATAGAAGGATCTTTAACAGCATCATTATCTAACAGTTCTTCACTACCACTCGATGAAAATTTATCTTCATCATCAGATAAATCATATTTAATTGTTTTTGTTGCTGCTCTACGATTTAATACTCGCTCCTTTACTACAGGACTTATATTTGGAGAATCATCCATAAAATCTTCATCAGATTCATCCTCAGAATCACTACCTTTCTTTTTGCCGCGTTTCTTTGGAGAACTATTGGCTACAATTAAAAATAAAATTATTACTTAAAAAAAAAAACAAGTATCTTTTATATACTTTTTCCATTTGTTTTAAAGTTTAATTTAGTCTGTTTCAGACCATCTTTTTTAGTTTTAGTTTTCACTCCCTTTTCAGTTTTTGATAGATCCTTAATTTTATCTTTCAAAGGTTTCAAAGCATTAATCATTGAATCAAATTCATCTTCCTCCTAAATAAATACATATATCATTTCAATTAAATATTGAACAGAAAGAGAAAAACAATTCAAACTACCTCTTCAACTGTACTATCCTTCTTAGCTTTCTTACTCTTTTCTTTAGTCTTCATAGCCGTTTGAATACGTTTCTTCATATCATCCGTGATAACTGGAACTACTCTTTTTCCAGAAATATTTAACAATGTTGTTTGTTGTTTCTTAGTCTAAAAGAATTAGTATTTTCAGATTCAAAATTAAGAAATAGAAATATAATTAATTCAACTTACCGTTTTCTTTGTTACACCTGCTTCTTCCTTTCGTTCTTTCTCCTCAACTTCATCGAGTTTTTTCGATAAAAGGTCTAAATCTTCTTTCCATAAATCTTCTTTAGTTTTTCTACGCAATATATCTAATTCAGTTAATTTATTATCTCGTTGTCGAAGTAATTCATTCTTCTTTTCTTCAGTTAACATCCACATTGACATACCAAGTAGATAATCGAATTTTTTGACTTCAGTTAGATTTTTAAAAGCTTTTTCTATAAAAAAGAAACAAAAAACAAATCATCACAAATAAATATATTGATTTCAATAATACACTTACCTGCATCCTCAGCTTTCTTTGAACTTGTACCAGTTTTTTTCTGTTGTTGTTGCCGTTCCTCCTCTTCCTCTTCCTCTTCAGCATCTTCTGATGGTTCTTGATCATCTTCAGATTTATGTTTCTCTTGCCATGTTTTAACTGGATCAGGTGAATAACCGCGTTCAATTAATTCATCAATAATAGCTTTTCGTTTCTTATTTTCTACAATTAATTTGCCTTGACATTTTTCTAAAATGAACCGGGCTTGATTACTTAAACGATCAGCTTCAGCTTCTAACATTCCTTCTAGATATTCTTTACGTTTCTGATAGAATGTCAATCGTAATTTGAAATATTCTTTTAAGATTTCACCAACAGTATCGAATCTACAAAAAGAGAACACGATATTCTTCACTAATATAACATTAAATTAAACAAAAAAAAATAGAACTAACCTTCGTATACAACCTAATTCATCAAAAACGCACATTGATGTTGTTGATAATACTGTTTGTAACTTGAAGACTTTATGGAATCCTTCTTTTTCTACATTAGCCATTTCTCCTGGTAATAGTTTAACAATAAATTTAACAGTTGTATCCGTATTATATTCTCTATAATCAGCTATAAGAGCTTTAGTTTTGTCATTGCCAGACAATAATGGTTCTAATACATTCTCTTTATACGTTTGTGTCCATGTACCAACAGGTAATTCAGTAATTTGTACTTGATCATTACCAATAACAGAAATTTCACCACTTATAACATAACGATTACCACAATCCTCTATAGTACCAACAAAATTTTTATACCACGGTAACATATCAGTTGGATCTTGACTTGTTAACAATTTCTTTATATTCGATATAATTTCTCTTGGATTATAATTTGGTATTTTTGTCATCCAACCAGTTCCAATACCATCAGCACCATTAACTAACACCATCGGTATAATAGGTACATACCATACAGGTTCAATTTTTTGATTATCATCATATTCATGTTTTAATAATGAATCATCATTTGGATGAAAGATTAAACGTGTTAATGGTGACATTTTTGTAAATATATAACGTGCACTGGCTGAATCTTTACCACCTTGTATACGTGTACCAAATTGACCACGTGGTTCCAATAAATTTATATTATTACTACCAACGAAATTTTGTGCTAAATTAACAATTGTCATACATAATGATGCTTCACCATGATGATATGCAGACATTTCAGCAACACTACCAGCTAATTGTGCAACTTTAACTTCACGTTTATCATTACGTTTAAAACATGTAAACATAACTTTACGTTGACCAGGTTTCAAACCATCAACTAAACTTGGTATTGAACGGATATTATCAGCATTTGAAAATAATACTAATTCTAAATTAACAAAATCTTTAAATGATACAGATTTTGTATTTTTCATATATAAATAACGTTCAGCTAAACCTAATTCTTTACGTCGGCGACTTTCAACCATAAAATTCGTTAACCATTCTTTTCGATGTTCAATATGTTTTTTACTAAATGCTAAAACAATTGCTTCATCATCTTCATGGCCATTATATTGAAAACGTATACGATGTCTGGCCATATTCATGAAATATTCTTTAGCTTCAACAGATGTTGAAGTACCCAACCCTTTGTAATATTTTATATTATACGTATTATGATTTGGTGTATTTGATTTCCATTCTTCTAATTCAGGTAATGAATAGAATGATAACACTTCATTACGTTTTTTTGCTTTAACAATTGGTGTTATAAATTCTTCTAAAAAGTCACGACGTAATAATTCTGGCCAATTATGATGTATAAAATTAATTAATAATCCTTTTATATGTGAACCATCTTGATCTTGATCGGTCATAATCATAACTTTACCATAACGTAATGTTTTCATATCATCATCTGTATTATATTTCTTTTTGTATTGTAGACCCAATATTTTTATTAAATTATTAATTTCTTGATTTTCTAATATTTGTTTATGTGTTGCTTCACGTACATTCAACAATTTACCACGTAATGGAAAGACACCATAATAATCTCTACCAATAACACTTAAACCAGATACAGCTAATGATTTAGCTGAATCACCTTCGGTTAATATTAATGTACATTTTAATGCATTTTTTGTACCAGCCTCATTGGCATCTTCTAATTTTGGTATACCACGTAATTTTGATTGTTTTTTACCACTGGTTTTTTGCAATTCATTTTGTGCTTTAAATTTTGCCCATGATAAAACCGATTCAATTATACCACTTTTTGTTACTTGATTATAGAATTTATCTGATAAAGTACATTTTGAACCGAAACTTTTCGATTGTAATGTCATATTCTCTTTTGTTTGTGAATCAAATGCTGGATTAACGATTAAACAATTTATAAAGACCCACATATGATTTTTAACTTGAAATGGTTTTATACTAACACCACCTTTATTACGTTTCTTTAATATTTCAATCAACTGTTTAACAACCATATCAACGACATAATCAACATGTCGTCCACCTTTTGTGGTAGCTATACTATTAACGAATGACATTTGTTGAAAACCACGATCAGATAATGTTATAGCAACTTCCCAACGATCATTTGGTGCTTCGTAAATAATTTTTAAATTATTACCAGCTTCATCCTCTTTACCTTTTATATATAAATCGATATAATCTTTAAATGTTTTTACCGGCAACGTTTTACCATTTAATATAACTTTAACGCCACGTGTTGATGCAGCCACATCATAAGCACGACGTGTCATTAAACTAACAATATCATCATCTAATTTATCCATTTTGAATTTAGTTAAATCAGGACTGAATGTTACTTTTGTAAAATCTTCACCATAGAAATCTTTAATTTTTGGTTCTGATGCTTTAGTCATATTACTACCCCAGGTCTGTTTAAATTGTCTTTTATATTCTTTCGCTGCTGTTTCAACAGTAAATTTTGTACTAAATATATTACATAATTTAGCACCATAACCATTACGACCACCTGTTACTTTTTCTTCTTCATCATTATAATTTGATGATGTTAATAAATGACCAAATATCATTGTTGGTACATACATATTTTCATCTTTATGCATAACAACTGGTATACCTTGACCATTATTCCATATTGATATTGTATTACTTTCTTGATTTATATCGATTTTGATACAATTCATTGATTTATCACGTTGTTTATTATCGGCAGCATTGACAAGTATTTCATCGAATATTTTATATAAACCTGGTACATATTCAATTTGTTTTTGTACCATCATACTTTTCTCATCATCATATACCCACATTAATTCTGATGTTTTCTCAACTGATCCAATATATGTATCTGGACGTAATAAAATATGTTCTAGTTGGGATTTTTTCTGATACATTTTCTCAATTGCTCCCTTCTTCGGGGATTTCCCGGACGGTGCTGATGGTCCATCACCACCACCACTACCCGAAGAGCCACCCATTCTACCCAACATACTCTGCAACACCAAAAAAAAACAATAAGAATCTCAAAAACACGTGTAAAATAGTCGGTATTGTCACGATTTTTTTATTAAAAGAGGTTATGTTTAAACAAAAATCTACTCTAGTGTGCTATGGATGTTCGATTGTTTGCAAAAACCAAAGCCGACTTGATTGGACGAGGTCCACCCCATATAAAGACTCATGTCTTTCAATCAAAGCAGGTCTTGGTAAAAACAATTGAGTGATTACGGCCAACTAAAGGGATATTTTTGAAGATTTTACAGTTTTTTTTGATTTAATTTTTTTCAAAATCCCGATTACATTTTGCAGAAACCGGGAAAAAATCAATCTTTTTGAAAAAAAAAGCTTTACCTGAAAATGGAAAAAACAACGATTAATACACGAAAATATAGAGATCTGACGACCGCCAATATTATAAAATCGACAATTTTTCAACATATAAATACAAATAACGGTATATTTTTGATGAAACAATATCGTCTTGTATGTTCATTTTTAAATTACAAGAATCTTATAAGAAAAAAATTATATTCACCTTAATGTCCGTCATTATTTATAAAATAATTGGATTAAAATCACACGAATCAAGAAAATAACACTAACAACACAACACAATTGATAAAATACGCATTGTTTTCAATTAATTTCACATTAATTACGCACTAAATTTGAAAAAATTAGGTTTTTTTCGTTTGTATTCTCCCTCAACTTGACGCTAACGGAAAAACAAATGGCGGGTCTTCAAGAAAATTGTTTTTGTTTTCGGAAATCGCTTGCTTTGATTGGTTTGTTATAACGGTTTTCGAACAACAGCACCATCTGGTGACGAAACTCTCCATTAATACCACACAATTAACAATTTTCCAGTTATTTATTACCGTTATTTAAAATAACCATCCGATAATTTGGAAAAATTTTAATACATTTCAATGGTAATTGTTATATTTTATCGATAATACGCAATAGTTAATTAAATTCGATAGGCGACATCTATGTCATTGATCTAAAAGTTATCGGTTGTTTATGTGTTAGATAGCTGTATTACTAGCAGAGCCGGCACGGTTGGTGATTTTTTAGTGTTTTTCCTGTTTTGATTGTTGGTACACCTGGCTGTCAAAAGTAATTGATAAATTTTTGTGGAATGTCGTCAGAGTTTTTCACTGTTTAGTCAATTATCTGATAAAAGAAAATACTAGGAAATCATAATTATACATGAAAATTTTCAACCAATATGCCTTTTTAATAGTGTCCTGAATTAAGATACATATAGAGGTGACTTGCCAAAAAACC
This sequence comes from Iselma pallidipennis, assembly GCA_037464855.1. Lineage (NCBI taxonomy): Eukaryota > Metazoa > Arthropoda > Insecta > Coleoptera > Meloidae > Iselma > Iselma pallidipennis. Next base: position 12,774 of record JAZBHA010001474.1, on the reverse strand, counting down.
TTGACATTGTTTCTGCTACAAAAAAAATCGTGAGTAATCTCTAAGAATATTTTAGTAAATTAAACATAAATCTTGGTAATTATCAGTTTAGATAATAAATTGAAGAAATGGCTACAGGCACAACATTGCAAAAAGCTATTGAATTAGTTACGAAAGCAACTGAAGAAGATCGAAATAAGAATTACGAAGAAGCACTTCGTTTATATGAACATGGTGTTGAATACTTTTTGCACGCAATTAAATGTAAATTACATCGAAATTTATTAATTATTCGTTTCCTTCAATTATTATTTTATTGGTGTTTTAGATGAAGCTCAAGGTGAAAAGGCGAAAGAGAGTATTCGAGCAAAATGTTGTCAATATCTTGAACGTGCTGAAAAGATAAAAGAGTCACTGAAAAAAGGCAAAAGGAAACCTGTAAAAGAGGGTGATAATGACTCAAAGTAAACCATTAGAGAAATTCACTTGATTGATAATAATTGTAATGATAATGATGTTGTTTTTCAGAGATGATAAGAAAAGTGATTCCGATAGTGATGGTGATGATCCTGAGAAAAAGAAGTTACAAACCAAACTACAAGATGCAATTGTTGTTGAAAAACCACATGTTAAATGGTCAGATGTAGCTGGTCTAGATGCAGCAAAAGAAGCCCTTAAGGAAGCTGTTATTCTACCGATACGTTTTCCGCATTTATTCAGCGGTAAACGAGTACCATGGAGAGGAATTTTATTATTTGGTGTAAATATCTCGATACTTTCTCTTTATTTTTTTGTGTGAATTTCTAATAAAATATCATATTTAGCCGCCAGGTACTGGTAAATCATATTTGGCAAAAGCTGTCGCTACTGAAGCCAACAATTCAACATTCTTCTCTGTATCATCATCTGATTTAGTATCAAAATGGTTGGGTGAATCCGAGAAATTGGTCCGGAATCTATTTGAATTAGCTCGTCAACATAAACCAAGTATTATATTTATTGATGAAGTTGATTCATTGTGTTCATCACGTTCCGATAATGAATCGGAATCCGCCCGACGTATAAAAACCGAATTTCTAGTACAAATGCAAGGTGTTGGTCATGATACAGAAGGTATACTTGTCTTAGGTGCTACCAATATACCATGGGTATTGGATGCTGCTATACGTCGACGTTTCGAGAAACGTATCTATATACCATTACCAGAAGAACCGGCACGTGCAACAATGTTTAAATTACATTTAGGCAATACACATACAGAACTAACAGATGATGATATTAAAGAATTAGCTAAACGTACTGATGGTTATTCAGGTGCTGATATTAGTATTGTTGTTCGGGATGCATTAATGCAACCAGTACGTAAAGTACAAACTGCAACACATTTCAAACGTGTTCGTGGACCAAGTCCAAAAGATCCAAATAAGATTGTTGATGATCTACTAACACCATGTTCACCGGGTGATGCTGGAGCATTGGAAATGACATGGATGGATGTTGATAGTGATAAATTGGCCGAACCACCAGTTACTATGGTATAGAAATTTCATTTTTTCATATTAACTTTTCTATATTTTAATTATTTATTTATTTTTAGAATGATATGCTTAGATCTTTGGCCACTTCAAAACCAACTGTTAACGAAGAGGATCTGGCAAAATTGACGAAATTTACAGAAGATTTTGGCCAAGAGGGTTAATTAATTCAGAAATATTGCCACATGGTGTTTTTTTTTCGTCAAAATATTCTTAGAAATAATTTCGTTTGTAAGTTGACATTGTTAATGTAATGAAAAAATTGGCATAAATTGTTTTAAAAAATAGGAAGCATGAAATTTGTAAGCAATTCATGTTTCATTTATTATTATAAGCATGCTTTTATTTTTTTAAATAAATATAAATTATGTTGAATATATTTTTTTTATACTGCTGGGTGCAATGTTCTAGGTACATAGGCGAAAAGAAGCCGGGGCGAGAGTGAGAACATTTTATAGAGATTTTGTATAAGCGCAACAGAGACAAAAATTGGTTTGTTTGGGTAGAAGTTTATTACCAGCTGTGGACAATGTTGTCACTGTTGTCCTTATACAAAATCTCTATAAAGTGTTCTCACTCCCGCACCGGTCTCTTTTCGCCTATGTACCTAGAACCTTCCTCTAACCAGTATATATACATACACACTCACACACATATGAATGCCTTCACCGATTTAAATAATAAATTATATTTGTAACTATATACATAGTTGTAAAATATGTAACTTTAAATAAAAACTAATTCCACTTTAAAAGATCTCTACGTTCTTTCTAATCGTGAATGAAATTAAAAGAAAAAAAACAATTCAAGTAGAAATAACAACCGTTTATTTTTACAATAAAGCATTATAAATATGTATATAGGTATATAATAATTACATTAACATATATATTTACAAAACAAAACAAAAAAAAAACAGTCAATTCAATTTGAGACAGACTACCAATAAAAATTTTGAACTTCATAATCAGTCTGAAAACAAACAAAAAGAAAACATTTTCTATCACACCTAACAAGGCATTATGAAAATTGACAAAAACTATCTATATATACCTAATAGGGTGACCAACTGTCCCGGTTTAAGTACTGAAAGAACTTGTGGGCTTGCAGGTCCTGAGGAAGCCGCCAATAAAGGGGCGAAACGTCGGCTTAAACAGTAGTGGAAAAGTCGGTCACCCTAATACCTAAAGAGAAATCTATGTGCGAATAGCTACTGGAAGAATATTTTCTATGGAGGACAATGTCGTAAATATTCCGAATCAAAATAGACAACAGTAACAGTAATATCATCACGAAAAACACGTACAACATCATCCGGTAAACTTAATAATTGTGATATTTTACTATGATCAATACCATATTCAGTACCACCTAATGCATGTCGTATTAAATGTGTTGCAGCATTTGAATCTTTCGGTTTTGTTTTTAAACCTTCTTTACGTTGTAATAACATTTCATTGATATCATTTAATGACATATTTTTTCGTGGTAATTTCAATGGACTTAATGTCACTTTACCGGACATATGTTCACCAACTAAACGTACCACTTGTAATGGTGATATAATATCCCATAGACCATCCGATGCAATGACTAGAAATTTATCACGTGGTGTTAAACGATGATGTATCACTTCTGGTATAGCTGTTAAATAAGGTGGTGTATAATAATTCGGTGGTATAACATTCTCACCGAAATATTTCACTAGAACATTCTCCATTATTCCTTTACTCCATTTATAACGGAAATCACCTAATGCACGTAACGGTGCTAATTGGCCTAATAAACGTTCCATTTTTAATACAGTACGACTTTCATTAGATGGATGTTCATTTATTATACGATCAACTTCTGATTGATTATAGGAATTATGTTCGTTTGTTAGTTTTTTACATATCCATGAATTTGTATCGGATAATGTGCCTAAAACGGCATTACAATCACCAACATTAGCTATATGTAAATGGGCACTATCGATATGTGCCACACATGCCACAGTACCCGACATTGCTACTGATAATGTTTTCATATTAACATTTCCATCTTTCGGTAGAGCTTCTTTTGATAGATCTTCATCTAAACGTAAAAATGCCTTCTCTAGAGCTTTTCTCATTTCAAAACCTGGTCTATATCCAACCTATATTAAAAAAATATATATATATTCAATAAGTAATTAAAGTGGAAAACTAGATAAATACCTCTGATAAATCTTTAAGAAATTCTAAAAAACTATTTTTATATAAATCTCTAACATCATCAACAAATTGTACTTTATCATTATATGATTCGATTAAATCTGGAGCTGATGATTTATAATATGATGATAGATAATTTTGTAAATGATCATGTGGTAAAAGACAAGCCGTGATATAATGATATAAACGTTTAGCTACTACTTGAGCACAAGCACCACCACCATGACCATCAAAAACTCCAACTAAAAGGCCTAAAATCAGAACAAAAGAAAAAGCCAATAGTTTTGTTACAATACACAACAATGGAAAAAGGTACTCCAATGGGTCATTTCCATCCCCGCTTGTTTGAAAAGATGTTACGTTACTTTGTATTTCAAAATACTGATCGTGAGATGACAAACTATAGTCTGTTCACCCAGTCATGAACTAAATAGTCATAAAACTTCTGTATGAACCTAAACATTGATACTGCTGGTAGGGATGTTGTAAAAAGCACTGGCTCAGTGGACTATGTTCGACTATCGCCGACATACGCTTCTAAACATCTGCTACACACTTTCGTTTATACTGAACGTACAGCTTAACTTAAATCGCTGTACTTCATTGAAAGTAGCCAAACTTTACATGTGCGTTAGAAAAAGATAGGTACAATAATGAGTGTTCGTACTAGTTCAAATTTTATGACCATTTAGCTCATGACTAAATTTTATGACCATTTAGCTCATGACTCGGTGAACAGACTATAGCTTCCACTAAAGAGCGTCCAAGTGCTGGATATTTCAAGACAGTACTATCTCTATCATTTCATAAATTGGACATCCCTTATATTCAACCAGTTGGTAGAAAATGACGTCACATTCTACCAAGCGAGTGGAGAATAGAGACGACCCACTGACAATGAGTGTAAAAAAGATACAGGAAGTATTAAAAAAAATTACTAATTTAGGCCAAATTTCAAACTACTAACCATTTGTTAGTAGGCATGATCGAAGCCAGTGGGTCATTTTTATCCCCATTTGCTTGGAAGGTTGTTACGTCATTTTATATTTCAAAATACTGATTGTGAGATGACAAACTAGCTTTCACTAAAGAGTGTCCAAGTGCTGAATATTGCAAGACAGTACACTTGAGTGCATATAAAAGGGAACGGTTTTTGTGGGCCTGTGTAAATCGGGTTGCCAAGGGCGGTCTTCACAAGACAACTTAAGTTTCACAAGTCAGAATCTGGCGAAGCTGATAGGAAAGATCTGTCCACCTTTCTACTCTAAAGAGAGAAAAAGCCTGACTCACACGAACGAAAATACTAGTATTTCTTACCCAAGAGACGTTCTCTTTCATACGCACCCAAGTGCAGAATTTGGACATCCCTTATATGTCACCAGTTTGTAGAAAATAACGTCACATTCTTCCAAGCGAGTGGGGAATAGATACGACCCATTGAGCGTACAAAAGGTATGGGAAATATTAAAAAAAAATTAGGAATTTGGTCAAAATTTCAAACTACTAACCACTTGTTAGTAGGCATGATCCTATCCAATGGGTTATTTCTATCCCCACTTGCTTGAAAGTCACTCTATATATAAATACTGAGGTGACAAACTAGCTTTCATTAAACAGTGTCCAAGTGCTGAATATTTCAAGACCCTCTCTATCGTCTCAGAATTTGGACATCCCTTATATTCCACCAGTTGGTAAAAAATGTGTTGAATAGAGACAACCCATTGAGCGTACAAAAGATACGGGAAATATTTAAAAAAATTAAGAATTTAGGCAAATTTCAAACTACTAACCACTTGTTAGTAGGTATGATGCTTCAGATTCAATATATTATATAATGGGGCATGTCTATCCCCACAAGCTTGGAATGATGTTTCGTCACTTTACATTGAAATACTAAGGTGTCAAACTAGCTGTCACTCAACAGCGCTCAAGTACAGAATTGTTCAAAATTATTATTTTGGAATTTGGACATTTCTTTATGACGAATAGTGTCATACTCCCCTAACTATACAGAAAATGTCGTCACATTTTTTCAAGCAAGTGGGGGATGGAAACAACCCATTGGGCATCAATAATATACATAACGAATTTAGTCTAAATTTCGTACAGAAAAAAACCCAACTAACCACTTGTTAATAGACATGATGCTTCAGATCTTGTATCTTCAATAGGATTATTAGAAGCTAATTGATTCGAATCATAGGATTTAACTGAACCATCACTAAATTCGTGTGTATATTCGTTGGCACGTAATATATTATCCACCTGTAAAAAACAAAAAGTAGAACATCTAAATTTAATTTAATTTGTTTATATTACGAAAGACGACATTCACGTTATCATTTTGTGATAACATGAATGTCCTCTTTTTTGACATAAATCCTATATAATAAGTATGGAAAAGAAAAAAAACAAACTTCAAGGAAAAAACTGTATTTATATTATTAATAAAACAATATCACAACAATCAGCAAGTAAGACATGGAATCAATACATCAATTATTGAAATTAGAAAACCTCTAACTGGTGATAGAACAATATATCCAACAGTTGGATAGACTTGATTCAAAAGACTATACAGTAGAGTTTTCACTAAACTATTCAATGGTGTTAAAAGAATAGCTAGAATACCACGAATTGGATTAATAAACAAATCAAAAATTGATGCAGCTACAATTCCACTTTCTGACACCAGATCACGTTTACGTCTAACAATTTCTTCAACAGGTCCTAATAAACTATCAAATATTTCATTTAACATTGTTTGAAATATTGATACAATTTCAATAGTACGTCGTATAATAATATTTCTAATATATGCCAATAATAATTCTAGATTATTATCAGGTGCTACATTTGTATAGAAACTGGCTAAATAATTTATAGTCTCGTCTAAATTTGCTGAAATTGTATTCTGTATTGGTCGTAAATAAACACCAATCTGTTGACGAACTAGATTAATTAATAGATCATTAACAATATCTAGAATCCCAAAATCATTAACAATATCTAAAAGTCCAGTTTGTTGTATTTCACGTTTATTACGACGTATTGTTGTAATTAAAGCAACTGCATTCTGTGCAACATCTAATGGTATTGATGTATTATTGATTAATTGTTTGATTTCACCAGTATGTTGTTGGATGTGTTGTTTAATTGAATTTTCAATAATTAAACCCATTAAAGGATTCTGTACATAGTGTGGTCGTATTGTTGTTCCAATTGTTTCATACAATAGATTAATAACAGCTGGATATTGTAAACGAATTGAATTATTATCGATTTTAATTAAATTCTGATGTACAGCTGTATTAATTTCCGTAATTATTTGTTCCAAATTTTCATTAGATGCTAACAATTTCGATTGTAATTCATTTAATGATGTACCTTGACTTTGTAGAATTAAATTCAAAATGATTGCAGCAAAATTACGTTGTGATAGAATTGAATGTAAATTATCAATATTTAAAGAACGTGATTCGTGATTATTATTGTTGATTTCATTACAAATTATTGATTTTGTTGAAAATACCTACAAAATAATGAAATCATTATAAAATATTTGCAAAAATTCGAGTAAAATGACTTACAACAATGCAGCAACATATCAAGATAGGAGAAAATTTGGAACCCATTTTAATTGTTGAAATTTCACAATTAATAATGAAAATATTTTTTGTATCAACGATGGTCATATAAAGATGTTAAACAATAGATTATTATCAAATCAACGTCATATTTACCTGTATAATTTTGAGAAATTTTCATCATCATCAAAATTTGAACAATGAAGACACTATTTGTTTAAAACTTTTTGGGATTAAATTTGGACTTATAAAATTTAGATTTCAACATTTTTATCACAAAAAAAAACAGCACAATTTGCATCTATAGTTAATCTTTTACTGTTGTTTTTAGTAATTTCTACGAATTTTGTAAATAAATACGCAAGAATTAGCTACTTTTTTTGATTCATTTGAAATGAATCAAATTAACAATTTATATTAATTTTTTAGCAACTATTAGATATTTTATGGACAATATTGATTATTATTCAAAGATTTTTACCTCTTGTGGTGTTAATTTGGCTAATGTTGATCGTGTTTCTCTTGATGAATGAAATCTCCGGCGATCACATAACCTCAACAAATCTCTCGCTTGCGTTTCATTATTATTGTTATTACAAGTTTTTCCTACATAATTACGTATTCTATTAAATGAATTAAATGTAGAAAATTGTAATTTCTTCGTAATTGTTACATTTTTACTAGTTTTTATTAAATGTTGTGTACAACAAGTCACAACCATTTTTTCTTTGCAGTTTTCGACAATTTTTTTCTTCTTTTCCAAATCGACCAATTTAACTTATATTTTTATACGATGTTCTAGATATTTTTAATTGATTTATTATTGTTGATTTAATACATAACCACAGCATTTTCAATAAAAATTATCTATTTTTGTATTTGAGATGTATGACATTTTCGGAATTGTAAATTAAAGAGGTTATGTTTGTTGTTGATAATACAGGGAACTGTATAGCCACCGCTCAAATGCTAGAAATCATAGCCGTTTAGATTAACAATCTAGTGGTATGCGACAAAAAACGTTGGGTCGTTTTTACTGTTCCGTAAGATAAAGGAATATCCAACCAGGGCCGGATATGAGGAGATTTCCTCCGGAGCCAATGAGGTTTTGGGATCCAAATACATAGAGTTTGTGGGACCGCCGATAATCATTTAAGGTATTTTTTGTGATCATGAGCTGAAGAGATGTCTTCCTTTCTTATAACTTGCCCCGAGCCAAAAACTCATTGGTCCCGGCGGAAATCTCCTCATATCTAGGGGGTCCAGTCCAGCACTGTTTACATAGCTGTTACATCGAATTAAAACTTTTCGACACAATAGAACAAAACACCTATATTACAGACAAGTTTGTGGTTTTTGATAGATTTCAGAAACTGCCAAGTTGAAAGATAAACCTAGCGTTTTGAAGATTGTGTGTTGAGGGTAAATCCAGGCGAACTCCGGCATGCAATTGAATAATCGTGTGTTTTATAAATGGACCACCAATCAGGGGATTGCACAACCTTATCGAAGAGGTTCAGATGAAAGGGTGTCATCGAAAGGGTAAGTTTTACACCGCACAGCATGATTGTTGATTTTTCTTTTTAATAGTTGTGTTTTCCTTTTTTTAATTGCAGTAAGTTTGGGCAGCGTGGGATAAGGAGAGATGACATAATCAATGAAACCCTAAGTAGCAAGTCTTTCTCCTTTCTACTCCTCTCATATTTCCCAACGGCATTTAAACACCATCACCAGTAGAAAGTTAAAAGCTTGCAAAACTTCAGAAAATAAACAAATTTTTGGTTTTTGATAACAATGATACATTCGAAATAAAGTTGCATAATGCCCTTTGTTGTTACAAGTTTCTAATCAGTTGATCAAAAAAAAAAAAGATCGATGATCCCTGTAACTCTATTGGCCCCTAAAAACCCACTGGCCCCGGAGGAAATCTCCCCATTTTTCCCCCTGTCCAGTCCGACACTGTGTCCGAATGAAAACACAATGAGTACTCAAAACATGGATGGTTTAATATTATTTTACTTCCGAAAATATACAAAATTCAAACAAATTATATTCTATGCATCACAGAAAAATAAATACCAATACAGTATGATCTATAAAATTTATAGTCAAGTGAGCGGTGACCTTTAAATAACGTCAGAAACGTATGTCTGTACTTTATCGTTTGTTATTAACCTGTCATATTAAGTTAGGTTAATGTTCATGGCATGTGTGCCCAAAAATTGCATCAAGTTAACATTAAACTAAGGCTTTTTTTGAGAATCGAAAATTATTTGACAAATTAATGTATCGTAAAATTTGTATAGATGGCGTTACTGCAGTAAGCAGCTGAACTATGACGCGCGCAAGGACATACGTTTGTCATGCCACACATTGACCATAAATTTTATAGATCGCACTGTATCTCAAAATTGGTACTTTTTTTTAGTTAAACAAACATACAAGTAACGTGGATATAGACTATATAACGAGTGATCAAACAGATGACCGTATCGTACATAAAGAGTAGGTCTGAACTTTAGGGTGTGCCTACACGAGATTCTACCTCTCTCTAATCTTTTTGCCTTTCTCTCTGCAAATCAAGGGGAACAAGTTAGGAGAGAGAAATCTCCCTAGACACACTCTGATACTAGCTGAATTAGATGCGAATCTAAAGGAGTACTGATAAGAACTTGTATTTAGGCCTTTGTAAATTTAGATTTTACACCCTTCAAGGATATAATTTCAAGATAATTTTGATCACCCGTTATTTTTGTCATAAACAAACAGATGTAAGCAAGACTAATCTAATAATACGTATAAGAGTCCCCGCACACTAGTGACTAACTTTTCGATAGTATGCGCCACCCCTCTTTGAAAGTTTTCATATTTCAAATAAATCATTACTGTGAGAAATGGAAACTGTTTTTACTACAGAAGACTCTTTTTCTTAGTTTTTGTATCAATTTTGCCAAAAATTATGTGACAAATTCCTTGAACAGGCAATACTATTCACTGGCTGAAAAGTCTCTAGTGTGCGAGGCTCCTAATTCTCCTCCTCATTGAGGTATTTTTTTTTTCACTTATTTATTTAAAATAAAAATCTTTAACATCAATATCATTATAATACTAATAGAGATATAATATCAAAACACAACATTAAAGAATACAAAACAAAAATATTGCCTTATAAGATTAGTAATTGAAATTAGGCGGTAGGTCCACTAGAACAACATGCGATTGTGATGCAACAGATCGTTGAAGCACTAGCAAGAAAACTGAGACAACTAATTGGCAACATGGCAAATATACTTCTTTCGTGACAAACCATCTGTGTGTGTAGTTTTCTTTAGATTGTCATAAGCAAGATGTTTAATGATCGAGGAGTTGGAATCGTGTTGCTTTTAGTGAACGAACAGCCTTACTGTGAGTATGAGTTCGCGGGTGCGCAATCGTACGACTGGAACAGTTGTGTTAACCAATCAGAAGCTATGAATTACTACCCACGTAATAATTCGTAGCTTCTGATTGGTTGTCGCAACTTTATCTGTCGTACGATTGTGGAACCGTGAACTCACAGTTAATTCTATAGTGAACCACTACACTCGATAATGAATGGATGAATATAAAGAAATATTTTTCATTTTTGATTATAAATATATATGTATATCATATTATGTTCACTTGTTATGCAATGGGTCACTTTTGTCAAAAATGTGTAATAAAAATTACTATTATTATTCATTAAAAAATATGTATTTGTTTATATACCATAGGTGTGTATATTTACTTTTATTTACTATATTTCTTGTAGAATGTCTTGTTATTCCTATTCTGGTTTACCAAAGGAATCTTTATTCTGATAACCGGTCACATAACCGGAAGTATCGGCAACGTCCTTCCTACCAGCAATACCTTTACCTTTTCCTGTTTCATCGAATCGTTGTTTATGTGTACCTGTATATTTCGACGTGTCGGTTAATCGATCAACAGCACCGGCAATTTTCACAACCTGAAACACAAAATTCATTTCGTTTATTACGTACAATGGAACTTGGTTGTAACGACATCTACCCACTCCGCGCATTACAGCGCGACCGAATAGACGTGTTTTTCAAAAATTCTTGATTCGTATTACAAAAGCGACGCATGCGTAAAGCTTTGCAGACTTCCATAAGAACGATTCAGTCGCGCTGTAATACGCAAAGTCGTTTAACGACCTCCGCACACCACGTCGGAAACGTCCGTCACGCCACTCACGTCCAAAATCAAAAGCATTGGTTCTTATGGCAAGCTCAAATCGACCAACTCGCCTCAATTCAAAACTCCCATGAGAACCAATGCTTTTAATTTTGGACATGACTGACGTGGCGGACGTTTCCGACGTGGTGTGCGGAGGCCGTAAGGACTTTAGAAAATTGGGATCTGTCGTTATATCCAGATTTCGTCGGATTGTGCTATGACTGAATAAATGTAAATCTTACCCCAACACCATGGTGTCCTGGTAGTCCACATCCAGCCATTTTATTTTTAATTTCATCCAATTCAATTTTTTTGTTTTTCGCCAGATCATCTAAGAACTTCTTATAATCAACAATGCCGACTTTTTGTGATTTCAATTTTTTAAAATAAATTCCCGTATCAGTTGTTGTAATCTTTTTACCATCAATTACTTTTGCTTGTTTCATCCATTTATCACTATTTGATAATGTGATTTGTTTACCATCCGATTTTGGATCACCGAATTTGGCAAATGCTCTAAATTGTTCTTCAAAAGAACCGGATGCTGGTACTGGTGATTTGGATGGTTCTACTGGTGCACTACCATTTTCTATTTTTAAATTTTCCACTTCTTTGGTCAATGGTTCAGCATTTGCCGACATATTAATAATGATAATGGACAATCCACCTACAACAACGTATTGAAATACGGGTAATTCTATTGTTTACAGAAGACAAAAAATTGTTGAATTTCCTTTAATAAATTATGGCTAATTAATAAAGTGTGGGCTCTAATTGGTAAGGCTGGGTCCCATTTTTTGCGTATCACTTGTAAATACAGAGTTTTCGAATCACATACGTTAACGCTAAATACTGTTAGGAAAAGATTAACGATTGTGCATAACGTAAAGTAACTATTTTTACGAAATTTTGCCTTCTTTTCCGAATAGGATTTCAAATTAATGTTCGTTTAGTGTATGTATTGCGGAAACTCTCTATTACCTACATCCGTTTAGGGTGGAACGGTACTAGTAGTTAGCAAAAAGGTAAAAATTTTGATTTGATTGAAATTTTAAATTTTATGCATATTAGACTTTTGTATTTGAATAGTTGTGACTCGGACTTTTCCCACACATGAACAATTAAAACAGTTTTTGTGCGTGTGAGAGGAAATACAAATTTATTCCCTCACTTATCTACATTATCAGAATCTTAGTCCACGGAGTGGACCGGCCAAGCCCAGTCCACTCTCGACTAATTTACAGGAATATATTCAGG
>JAZBHA010001472.1:0-20512 GCA_037464855.1 Iselma pallidipennis | reverse complement strand
TGAATATGGTTATTCATCTAGAGTTATTGATTTGATTAAATACATTCAAACTAAAGATTAGATTAGAATTTCTCAAAATTATGAAAAAAAAATCATAATGGGTTGCATTTTGATCGATTTGTCATTATATCGAAGACTAGTCTCCTTTGTAGGGTGGTCAACCCATCGTATTTAATTTCTTTAATTTTTTTTGCGTTTTGTGAAATTTTTCAGTAAAAAACATATTCCCAGTAAAAATAAATGTGTAACATTTATTAGGTTCTTTAATTTTCTTTATATTCCTTAAACCAATGTTTCCCAAACTTTTTTTCCTGGCGACACACACTTTGAGGTCAATTCTCACTACACATCGTACTACGTTCATGTAATGCAATTACGGTTATCAAATTGTAACAACCACTTTCTATGGGACTCGTGAACTTCGACCCCATCGGTGGGTAATTGTGTCATCTTGTTTGCCAGACGATTATGGCGGGAAAGTGGCCTCTCTAAGTTTTAAACCATTACAACTGAATAGGCGCTTATATTTCTGAGCGCCCAATCAATTCAAATTGTTTCAAACTTGGAGACCACTTTCCCGCCATAATCATCCGATAGAGATAATGATGCAATTTCCCACCAATTGTATAGTTTTTCTGAATATTAGCTTATAAGTTGAATCATCTTGTTTTGAGTTTGTCGACGGCATCACCAATAATAGACAATTTTAATTTACATTCTTACCAGCTTTTAGGAATCGATCCCTATTTTTCTGCGCATCTGTTTAAGACTGGAAATTAAAATTGTCTATTGTTGCTGATGTAGTAAACAAGCTCTTTTGTTGGATCCTATGGCAAAGTAATTTGACTGTAGAAGTCAATATTCACAAAATTTCCAACAATAAGACTGATATACAGTGCCAGTCAGGAAACATGAAACGGTGAGTGTCAATGGGTGTGTTCAATGCGTTTACAGATAACGTTTGCCTACACATTCTAGAATCAGTAGTTTGTGTTCTCTCGGATGGTGGAATCTACAATGTCCTCCCTAAAACTCTTTTTTTATACATGAACTGCATGAGTTGCTAGTTTCACCCAGTGAAAGACTTCCGATAACCCTACGCTATTTAGCAACGGATACTACTTTGGAGTACTTAAAATTTACTGTTTCAATGTCGCCTGTTAGCATCGGCGGTATTGTAATGACAACTGATCCGGACTCCTTGAGATTCAAACACACAATGATGCGACATTGCGCAATATAGCCCGTATACTATACAATATGTTGAACATGCTTCAATAAAAATTGAAAAGTTTTGATTTCTTGAAATATGTTGAACCGAACTTCAATATAGTCCTTATACTAGCAATATATTTTGCAATATCGAACATTAAGCAATAAGAATGCGTAGTGTAAAGGGCAGGGGCGCATTAGGCGCAGCTGGGGCTTCACTCTCGATTGGACTACATCTTTATACCTTACTTCCCACAAACAACGATATATAACAAAAAACAGTCTAGCTATAGTTGCAAACTGAAATACGATTTTTATTTCCAATAAAGGACAACGGCGGGGTTACATATTAGTGGTGGGCAAAGTCGTTCCTATCGGTCTCGTTCCTCAAAAGGAACGAATCTTTTGAGTGAGAACGATAACATAAAGGAACGATTAGGGACGTATAAACGAGATACGAGCGTAAGAATAAAGTTGGCTAAGTTGACTCGGATCCGACACATGGCGCTTTAGGACTGTGGGCTTCCAGAGAATCGCTCCTTCTGGAACGAGTTCAAAATAAGTAGTGGATTCGTTCCTTTGAACCTAATCAGTCTGGACCGACCCATCTCTGTTACATACAGAACCGGCCCATTGTGGTAAAAATGGTCAGACGGGAAAATGTTCAGGAGGACGAGTCACCCCAAATTTGGGTTTGTTTCAGCTTTGTGGTATCTTCCCGACATGTGAATATTATACATAAAATTAGATTACTTAATAGAAACTTTGGAGTGCCGTAGCTTCTACATCCTTTGTAGTGTTGCCGCGAGACGAGACGAGACAAGAATATTCTTTCTCTGGTATCGTCTCGTTAGTTGTGGTTTCATTATCATGTCGTCTTGTCTCTAATGTCGAGAAAAAGACTGATTCTCGTCTCGTCTCGTCAAGAATTTACTTTTTCACAAAATACGAAAAAATACCATTTGAAACAAACACACTAGCTCCCACTGCTTATTTATGTGACAACTTAGTAGAGTTATATATGTTTGCTACGCTAAAGACCTTACGGCCGATTTCTTCAGCACCGATCAAACGTTGGTATCAATTCAGACCGCACCAAATTTTGGTCTGGTATCAAATTGTATAGCGCTTCCTGCAGTATAGTGACGCCGCTCTAGTTAAGAGACGTTCATCAAGTCGTTTAATACGATTTTTGGAATTTGATACCGTATCAAACGTTTGATCCGTGTTGGAGAAATCGGCCGTTATAGTACCTTTTCTTTCAACGTACTTTAATGAATAAATTCACTACAAAGCGCTATCGTTGGGCGTGTTCAATGGTACTGAGCGGCTGAAAGTGATTTTGGTCAGGCGCATATTGAGGCACAGTTCAGCACAGCGCAGTGTGGGACGCAGTATTTGCTTATTGAAATAATGGAACCAAAAATCAGAAAAAAGGAGGTAAAATCACCGCAGCTTTGGCTAAAGAGAGAAAAGCCAGGTAGAAACTGTGTCTCAAAAACTGCGCCACGCAGTACTGAACTGCTGTGAACTGCACTGCGTGGGAATATGCGCTGGTCCATTATTTTACATGGCATACAAAAACCTGAACTGGTCTGCTAGCTGTGTTTCCTGTGTTTAATATGTGCCACCTCTTGAGCTCACCACACTGAACGGTACGCTGAGTTGTAGCTTGTAGCACACAGTAACATAGCCTTAGTGGAGATGTAGCAATCTTAGCGTAGGTACCCGCTACCCCTCTTGGCCGCTCAGTGCCATTGAACACTCATATAATAATGTCTTTTCCATATTATGTCTTTCATTTTTTTGATAGTCCAGTTTTATTACTTAATTACTTATTATTTTATTAGTTAATTTTTTGTTTCTCGATATTTCTCGTGTCTCGACGTGCAGTTCTCGTCTCGTCTTGTCATTCTATAGAAATTAGAAATCCTCTTCTCGTCTCGTCTCGTTATTCTCGTTTCTCGCGGCAACACTAATCCTTTGACCGATTTTAACCCAATTTGGCGTAAAAGTACTACTAGGCAAAGACTACCAGAAGGTAGTAGAGTATCACTTAATTCGACATATATTCACTTAGCCTTTTGAGTCGTTGAACACTTCAAGTTCCGACAGTCATGATATTTTTCAACCATCAGCTATCAACTTGAAATTTGGCCCGTATATAGATGGTATATAGGGATCTAATATGTGTAGACATCTCCGTGTGATTAGGTGTGAGAGGTAGTCATATGTTACTTTGAAGTTTCCAATGATACAAAAGGGCAAGTAAATATGAGTTAAATCATGTGATAAGGTCCTTGGCTAGTAGCAAATTAGATTAAAATCGGTCAAAGGATTTAGAAGTTATGGGGTTTAAAAATTTTCGTTGCGAAATCTCAATTTGAACGACTATATCTCGAGAACCGTACATGATACAAAGTTGAGCTAATGTCCAATTCGGGGTAACTTGACCTCCTGAATATTTCCCGCATACTCATTTCGAAATCTGACTACTTCTTCCAAAATGGGTCGATTCTGAATGTAACCTTTTGGGACCTAATAATGATGTTGCGCCTCAGGTCTTCAAAAGTATAAATGCGGCTCTGGTAAGGGACCTATTATGTCAACGTTTTGGCGCGAGCTACTCTGGTCGCTTCTTCGACTTCTTCATGATAGCGAAGGCAACTTTAGCAGTAGCTAGCAACTCGTTACAAAATACGCAAAAAAACATTGGAAACCTAAATTTAACAAAGGAAAACCCAAAAAGAATATTATGATCTTTTCATTTTAAACAAATTACATGTTTAGTACCTATTCGTATTAATTTCCATTTTCAGGAAATTGCATTCAATGTTTAAAGATTTTAATTTATATCTACCTACTGTTAACAATAGAACTTATCGTTCTTATCAATATTAAATCAAATATATTAAAATAAAAGCCATGTCCGTCCTGTATTACGGTATTATCTGCCTTGACAAAATCAGTCATGATGAAATTTAATGATCATTTTAAATTTATATTCAAGTTGAAAATACAAACGATAGTAGTTCACTACAAAAATGCGAATCTATACGAATCATTTCCTTAAAACAATATCGACAATATTATTATTAATAATCGTAACAAAAACAACAACCACATCATTCCATTTAAATCCAACCGGACCAATCCATAAGAATCATCTAATAAATTGTTTAGATGAATTAGCAACAAATAATTTCTATTATTTAAATAAATTTGGTATAAGAACAAATTATCCATTATTATTATTAACAATAACAATTGATTCATATAATAATCAAACATCACCATTATACGAAATACAGGAGAAAATCTTAAAACGATTCCATCACAAATTGAAATGGTCAATTGAAATTATCACCACGAATTGCAATCAACAACAAATTCAATTCGAATCGAATACAATAATTAATGGAACCAAAAATCAATTTGTCTTAGATGTTACAACAAATTTCTATTTAATTATTGTAAATAATTTAGAAGATTTAATTAGAAAATTGGAAATTTTAGAGAAATTAAATAATTATAATATACGTGCGTTATTTATAATTTATATCACAGATTATTTACAACAACAACAACAACAACAACAACAAGGGATGATTAATGAGATTTTTCAGAAATGTTTGGAAAAAATGATTTTCAAAATATTAATATTAATACCGAAAAATCTATCAATTTTCAATTTATATTCATTAGATTATCAACGAGAATTTGGTGTGAATTGTTTAGATTTTAATAAATTCCAACAAATCAATCAATGTATTAATGGGAAATTTGTAAACAATTATTTAAATTATCATCAATTTATGTTAAATCAACCGTTTAATAATTGTACAATGAATGTAATTGCTGATAATATCCAACCATTTATTATCAATCAAAACGATGGTATAGAAATTGAAATGTTAAAATTACAAGCCGAATTATTGAATTTCACCATCAATCTAACAATTGAAACGGATGAATTTTGGAATATTAAAAATTCAACATTCAATAATTATGGTAATAGTGGTATTAATTATGTTTACCAACAATTATATTTAGGTATTGGTAATATAGCACCCAGTATTATGTATATTGATGATTTTGAATTTACCAAAAACTATTTCGACGAGGATTTAGTGTGGATTGTACCGATTGCTCAATATGTGCCGAAATGGCGTGTATTAACAATCATTTTCAATATCTATTTATGGGCAATTTGTTGTGGTTTAATTATAATAACAGCAATTTTATTCCAATTATTTGCAACACAAAAAGATGGAATTTTTTATAATAAAAAATCATCAAATAATTTCTTCTTATCATTACAATTATTGATTGGTCTATCAACACCACAACAACCACATACAGATCGTACACGTTTAATTTATAGTTTTCTGGCAATATTTAGTGTTATTATTGTGGCAATTTATACAATGTCATTAGTGGATTATTTAACAAATCCACGTCGTGAACGACAAATTTCAACAGTTCGAGAGATTTTATTAAATCATCTACAAATACAAGCATTACCACAATATCAAGAATTATTCAATACAACGACAAATCAAGAGATTTATCAGAAAATACAACCGATTTTTGATATTGAACAATCATTATTTTTAGTTAGTCAATATCGTAATACTTGTACAATATTTAGTAAATTAAATATAAATTATTTATTAGCTAGAAATGATAAGAAATTAATTGATAATCATAATCGTTCGAAGATTTTCTTATTAAAAACGATTCTAACTAGTTATTCATTAACAATAATTCTAAGACGTGGTTTTCCATATTTGCAACAATTCAATTATTTAATTAGTCGTATTGAAGATGGTGCATTAATTACTGGGACAGCTAGTAAATATTTATATTTAGGAACTGATCAAGTTAAAATTAAAGATGAAGATCGAGATGGTTTTGAAAAATTAACATTATATCATATGCAAGGTGCATTTACTATTTTATCATTTGGTTATTTAATTGGGATGAGTTTATTGATTTTGGAATTTTTGCATTTTTTTATTATTGTCAACAGAAAATTACAGAAAAGACGTAATCATTTGTGATTTATTTTGATGATGTTGCTGTGTTGTTTTACGTAGTCGACGATTTTAAAATTAGATGTTCAAAGATATTTCTTACGTCTTGCCCCAGGAAATGCTACTAATTATAAAAATAAGATCAGTATATTGTACAATATGTGTGCGTATAATATAATTCTCTAGTTTCTGTGCTCTCTACCAATAATAATAATGTTTAATTAGCTTATTTTAATAAAATAGTTTGAATTTATTGCAGATTGTTTTTCTACAATTTAGATATTTTAGAAGGAAAAAAATACGATGGCAGTGAGTTTTGCACGACAAGTTTCTAGATTTTTTAAAAGATTAGGGGTGGTCGGATACAGGTAAGCTAATTATTAAAATTGAATGCTGCGAGTTTTTTTTTTACAAATATCCGGAAGAGAACCTAAAGTAGCAGATTTTAGAATGCAAATTCGTATTATAAAACGTTTCACAAACACAGTGAGCTTGAATTGTTTGATGATATTGAAACCTTAGTACATATTCTCATACAGAATAGGGTTTAAATTTAGTCAGTACTCATTCACTGGCGTAACTTCAAATTTGAGGCCCGGAGGCAGAATTTTCTAATGGACCCCTTCCCTATACAGGGTGTAATTAAAATCCTTTACAATATTCAGATCTCATCATCCCTACTATGGAGAATAGAGTACAATAAGAGTATTTTGAAGGATCAAAGAGAGGAAAAAATCGTCCATCGTAATGTGATCGCTGATAAGAATCTAACTAGATAAGTCTGCTTATTAAAATCACACATAACAAATGCAATTATTGCAGGGAAGTTAGACCAAATACACGTAAAAACGGCCAAATGATGGGCTGCCATAATCAGTGACGATCAAACGATTGGCAACCATATTAGACGGGTTTTGAATAGACGTCTCTTCTTCATACTTCATACGAATACACATGCAAATCAAAATACACAATGTAGTGGCACCTGAAGAATGGATGCCGATTCATTAAATTGGCCTGACTGTCGCCTTGGCAACTGTTTGTCGATAAACAGATTCCTTCGTTATCTACCTATGTGTTGCACGATGTTTGATTCCAGTGCCTCTCAAACTGTTGTCGAAATTTTCAGTGCATTTTTACGCGAAAACGGGGCTATATCGACTCTCTTTTGTATAATAATACTCTGCTCTATTTTTTGTGAATTACCAGTGGTTTGAATTATGTAAGGAATTTCGAACACAGTGTATACTCATCTTTTCCGGTTTGCCGGTTTACCTTTAGGTAATATGTTTTAATCCACTTCTTAAGTCAGATGGGCCCCTTACAAGTGTCTCCGTGCCTCACGGTAGTTACGCCACTGGTCTCATTATGAACAAAGTGTGGTCTTGTGGGCACGAGAGCAAGAAAAGTGACATACCTCCTATATTAGCTATCTGATTCCGGATTCCCCTACTTTATACTATTGGCATGGTGGTAGCATGCCATGTATTGGCCAATACAGCAGTTCCCAACGTTTTTTTAACTCGCATACTCCTTGGCAGCCCGTTTTCCTAATGTAGGTAAGTTGTTTTTGTCATTTATATGTAGTTGCTGTGGCAATACTGTAATTCAGAAAGCGTACTGCAGTGGTGAGACACTCTGCTCCTGCCAAATTAACAAAGTGAGACAACGCAGGTTCGTTTGACATTAAAAATATGGTACATATCGTTCACGGTTAATTTGCTATATTTTCCCGCTGTTTTTTTTCGCGTATCCCACAGCTACTACGTGCGTACCCCGGGTTGGGTTGGGTTGGGCTAATACATTATCCTGCAACCATTCACAACATTTGAAGCAGCGAAACCGTCATACCAGTCATCTCGCTTCATAACGAGCATCACTTCATTTGCTCTCGTGTCCGTAAAACCATACTTTATTCTGAATCAGGTTATTTTTCTTGAAGACGGGATAAAGAAAACTAACACAGGAACTATTCTCCTATCAACACATGTACGGATGTTTACTGCGAGATCACATTATTGACCAAACTTTTTTCACCATAAATAAAATTAGAGTGGACTTTACGAAAATTTCAACCCCTAATAGAGGCTTCAATATCATCAAATAGTACAGAATCGCGGTGTACCTATTTATTAATGGAAACAGAAAAATATTTTTGAAAAGATATTTACATTCTAGCCAAGTACCTACCCTCTGTGCCACTCACAATCAGTGATAATTGTTCTGCATTCTTCATCCAAATGCAAAAGTTGTACCTAAAAGCTTAGTGGTAGTTCAAAAATATTATTACACACATATTATCCACAAAAAACTTCTCTAAGAGTAACCATTGGAACTCGGTCAAAGGTAGCTTAGCTAGTCCAGCTTTTCTCTCCTCCCATTCACACACATACAGATCAGATAACTCATTTTTTAAGGGTGCAGATAGACGGAGAGATTTTTCTCTCCTGATTTTCCCTCTTTTGTGCTAGAAACAAGACGAAAGATAGTTGCCTCTCTATTTTTAGAATGAGAGGTTATATCTACCATTTTATTTGTCGCCACAGAAGGAAAAAATTGAGACAGAAAAGCCTATCCGTTTATCTGCACCCTGTAAATTGCACTACTCCAAACATAAACTCTCGATTGCACCATTCTATGTCAAAATAAACCAGCGTGTTAAATATTTAACAATGTGTTTTCCTATTGCGATAACATACTAATTAATATTTGACCCACTGGTAAATTTTGACAGAGATTGGTGCAATCGGCCAAAAGTATTTTAAAGATAGTTTCTGATAATACACTCTGCGACACTTGATACTACACAAACACTATTTCAAGTAAGATGATCATTGTGGAAGGGGTGCATTTTATCTAAAATGATAATATTTATGCTTGTTAAGATTTAAATCCTAAACTGTGCGCTTTTTTACAAGATAGGAAACTAAAACACTCACATTTAGTGCATTTTAGGAAATTGAAAAAACTAATTGTAAGACTCTTAAAGTGGAAAACTATTTGAATAAGCGAATTGTTTTGAGGGTAGGAAGATTCTTATCAACACCCGGTAGCTGGAGGAGTAGTAGACTTTTGAGCCGACTCAAGAATACTTTTCCGTCTATTATATTTGTGGTTATTTAGGGGTTACTATACACGTCATCTTCTCATTTTTCTTTTTTGGTTGTTGGTCAGTAAGTTTAAGAAACTTGAGCTACTCCTAAACTTCCAGCTGCTACGACCTACGACCCTGTTTTTATGTGCAGTAAATAATTTTGTGTAAGATTGCAAAGGAGGATTCTCGATTAGCGAGGCAATGGTGGATCGCCCCTATTCCCTTCTCCTGGACCTTTCCCTGCAGCCAAGTACAAAGTGATAAGCAATTAAATTCACAGAACCAATGGCGACCATAAATTGGATATTTCAGCAGGATAATGTCAGTGTCCATACGACAAAACGCACTGAGGAAAAACTTCAACTTTTAGAGTGACCAGCCTTGTTTCCTGATCTCACAATCAGCATAATAGAAAATGCTTGAGGTTCAGGGTTCGTTTCGCCTAAAAACTATATATCAACGGAAAGCAATATGACAGCACAATACAGCTACTATCTGCGGTAGAGATGTGTTGAAGAAAATCTCTGTACCATTCTCTTCCATTCAAAATTGTTAAAGTAGGGTAACCAACTGTCCCGATTTGTTATAATATAATATAGATTTAATAGAAGCCGAATTGCTAGTCAAAATGAATTTCACATTTAATTGTATTCAGTTTTACAACCTAATAAAAAAAATTGTGGGCTTGTATGTCCTGAGGAAGCCACCAATAAAGGTGCGAAACGTCGGCTTAAAAAGTAGTGTTTGATTTGTTATCCTTTTTAACCATTAAAAAATTATCATCGACAAAAAAGCAAACTGGTAAAGACTAACTAGAACCCCCTATACGCACTGGTGTCCCGGGTTGACTCTTGGAAAAGTTGGTCACCCTATGTTGAAGTTATTACAGTTAAAGGTAGTTATACTGATTGTTAAATTGTTAAACTATTAACTCAGCTGAAACATGTGTCGCTTTTCTTTTATCTCACAAAAAAGGAATCATCATTTGTGTCATTTCGCTTTAAACTTGCGTTTCTTGTTAGTTTCATTGTAATTTCTAGAAGAGAGGCTCACATATGTTTATTAATATCACTTGGCGATAACAGTGTCGCGGAGTGTATGTCTTCTTCGCTGCCATCTATGGCGCTACAACCTATATATCCCTTTCTACCTGTCCCATTTTCTTAATTATTATTGGCATTTTTCCATCTTAAATAAGGTTTGCCTATTAGTTATCCTTTAGTGCTACCTAGGACCTAGGATCTCTCTAGATATCCTTATAGATGGTCCTAGGATATGGGTACTGGTACTAACTATCTGTTTTCATCTTGCATTATTGTCTTAATATCTCCATATGTAAATATATAAAAACACTTCTCGACAGATGTTTTTCATATGTGGCCATGTGTAGATTGTGTAAGCAACAAAATAAACTCTGTACTTCGAATAACGTAGTATTAAAGGGTCAGTTTCATAATCACCTTTATGACCACAATAACTTTGTAAAGTCACATTCTAAATCCATAGTTCCGTTCGAATATCTGCGTGCCCAGGACTTACAATGTGACCTTACAAATTACAGTCTCCTTAAAATTGATTATAAATCCGGCCCAAGGTTTTTTCTTATTAACAACATCACATTAGTTATTATCATACAGTTGACTCTCGCTAATCCGAATCACTTATATTGTTAGGAAAAACCTGCATTCGGAAATCTTTTTTCTCTTCTCTTTCTAAAAACAGAGAGGGGTGGACTATGTTGTTTCTTGTTTTTCATGCTAAGTGCTCTTTCCCTTTTTACGTCACAAACAGGGAAAAAAGAGAAATTGTTACACGTAGATTCATATCTACATGTGTAAAATACAACTGTTAAGACCAGGACATATGACAGGTTTTAATGACGATTAACCAAATTATCGATTACGCGATGAACACGATTAACGTGTGACATACGGTAAAACACGAATATTATCAATTATGCGCGATTTTCTGATGTAACATACGGCTCAGTAAATGAGGATTAAGTGCTAAATCGTCATTAAAACCTGTCGTATGTCTTGGTCTTCACCCTCATTGTTATCCAACCTTTTTGCCAAATCCAATTTAGTAGTTCGAATTATCGGGAGTGTACTGTATTATAAAATTTAAAAATAGTCTTCCACAATATACGTTATATTCTTTCTTGTCGCTCGTATGCTATTTGTAGAAACAATAAGGGTATTCACATGACCCTGCTATTGCCTTGCATTTGTACGCGTTCGTATAAATACCAGACACTATATCTACGACTTGTTGCATTTGTACACAGCTGTTAAAGATACGAAGTTGAGAAAACATGACTCAACGCTACTCTCATGTACGAGACCTTGGCCATTTCCCCCCACGTACGGAACTCGTGTAAATACGAGGTCTCGTAGCAATAGGAGGGCATTTGTGAATACCCTCAGTAAGTTATACTATTCAATTCAAATTTGTTCCATTTCAACCACACACACACACACACACACTTGTACAATATTTTGCTTTTATAAAATTGATAATTCTTATCAGTAAAGTTTGTTTTTTCCTGTTTAATGTTTATTTTCCAGTAAGAAGCGTAATATATTCGGCGTCCATCCATTATTTATATCAACACTTTATATAATATTCACATTATTATTAGCTACATTATTTCGTAAAATTATCAATATAATATTTAAGGAGGACAATGTCTTCAAGCAGATGTTACTTGAATTTATTGCAACAATTGAATTATGTGCAGCATGTTTCGAATTAATTATCGGTAAGTTTTTATGTTCCTTTTTTACACTTGAAAATAATTAAAAAAAAAATTGCCCACCCAGACAAGATTATAATTATATAACATTTATAATCTCGAGTATTATGGGGCATAAAGCAATTTTTCAGTTGAAAGTAAGGATTATTGGTTGATATTCGATTAAAAATCACCAATAATTAAGAAATTCAACTACAAGTTTTCCCACAAAAAGGAAAACAATCAGGATCTATTATGTATCTACTCCTATATACTCGTATCACTACATTTCGGTTAAACTGTAAAACTTGTGAGAGGCCTTGAAGAAGC
Organism: Iselma pallidipennis; assembly: GCA_037464855.1. Classification (NCBI taxonomy): domain Eukaryota; kingdom Metazoa; phylum Arthropoda; class Insecta; order Coleoptera; family Meloidae; genus Iselma; species Iselma pallidipennis. The sequence goes on along the minus strand of JAZBHA010001472.1, from coordinate 8,106 downwards.
ACAAATCCGGTGTGAAACGTTGGCACGAATCACAAAATGAAAATAACATAAACAAAATATCCTTTCCCGTTCAAAAATCGTTCATAAATTATGTAATCAGCAACGAAACAATATGGAAAATACTCCTATATATGTTTTTTTAATAGTTGCTGATAACTGGGGCGTCTGGGCGTACGCTCTATACCTTTTCTTATTGACAATATGGTGGGGTTTGAATTGGGATACAGCAACAGCATGTCCATATAATCCATTAGAAGATGTACTGGAAGGTATACAAGATGCAAGTAATGCTGCATTAATAGTATTTGCACAAATTTTGGGTGCTTGTGTTACATTTCGTTGTTATGTACAAATCTTATGGGCAATGGAATTAGTTGAAACACATCGTGATAAAGCATTTGAACAATGTACAGCTGATTTAAATGTACATATGTTATTTGGTTCAATGATTGAAGCAATAGCTACATGTTTATGTCGATTAACATCAAAAATATTAGCACAATCTGAAACGAAATATGGTAGTATTTTGGATGCTTTCTTCGGTACCATGATGGTAGTTGCTGGTAAGTGATTCGTCAATGGGGCATGTTAGCCCCCCACTCAAATGGTGGAAGCAATGGCGCAATTTCCCACCATTTGAGTGGGAGGGTTAACATGCCCCATTGGTAAATACAATAATAATAAGCCAATTTGAGACTTGTTTGTTATCATCATCATTAGATACAATCAAGAGTAATTTGGCCCAAAATTAGTGCTATTTATCACCAGAATTTTGACAAATCATCAATTTTTACAAAATCCCTATAAATAAATAATAGCAACATTTTTGTTTTTGTTGTAGCTTTCAATTTTTCTGGTGGTTACTTCAATCCAGCATTAGCAACATCATTAAAATTAGGCTGTGAAGGTAATACATTTGTTGAACATTTGATTGTTTATTGGATCGGTGCTAGTATTGGTTCGGTTATTTCGGTTATAATATTCCGTTCAAGATTTGTTCAGGATTATATTAAAGGATTAAAACGTAAAATTGAATAGAAAAATTGTGATAAAGATTTCATTTTGTTTTATTTTTGAGAAAAATTATACAAAAAATCTTCAAAAATTCTGTAAATACTGTAAATAATACTCCCAGAAAACAAAAAAACGAAAGAAAATATACTAAACGGAATGTATATAAAAAATACTTAATTGTTATAATAACTAATACTTGAAATTCTAATGAAAAAAAAAATTGAAAACATCCTATAATTAAACATAATAAAGTTTGATAATAAGCAAAGAGATATTATATTATTTGTTTTATTATTTTCATTCTCCTCAAATCTACTCCCTAAATATTTCTTTTATTTTTTTTTTTAAATATAATAGTCAATCCTCAATCTGTATATAATACAAAAATTTTATTAACCACAATATAATTGTGGTTATCATATAATCAATGACATTTTTCAGTCAAAATTTATTTATTTACCTATGTCTTTATTTAATTTTTTTTTGTCCAGAAAAATCGTTAATACTATAATTGTAAGATTATAGGAATATAGTGCATTTATTATTTGAATTTGAATATTGAAATAACAACAACAAAATAAAGAGTTTGTCCAAAAATTTTAAAACCAAGTCAAAATCTTTTATAAAGTCAACAAAACTGGTTCTTTTTCTTTGATCAATGAGGCTTGTTTACCCCCCACTCAAATGGTGGGAAACTGCACCATTTGAGTGGGGGTAAAATTCTTGTTTTGAACCTAGGGAGCTTATACTTCTAACATCTAGAGGGTACTAGTTGTTTTGAGCATTATAAGGGATAAGTTGACAATGCTCAAAACAGGTAGTACCCTCTATACGTTAGAAGTAAAAGCACCCTAGGTTCAAAACCAGAATTTTACCCCCACTCAAATGGTGGAAACAATGATGCAATTTCCCACCATTTGACAAGCCTCATTTATAGCTATAGTGCAGAAATTTCACTAATCTTTTTTTTTTTGTAAGCTTCATTGGCAAATCTATTTTTCATTTTTGTTATTATTATTATTAGTAGTAGTAGTATTACTATTATTATTTTAAGTATATAAAGCAAAAAACTTTGAGGCATCAACAATTTTCTTTGATTTGATTAATGATTTGAAAGAAGAAAGAGATTAATAGAATTTTTACCTAATCCTTGTTTTGTTTGCAATTCCACCACCCAAAATTCCCATCAATTTAAAGGTAAACAGAAAATATTTTGCAAAATTGACTTCGATTGTTGTTGTTGTTGTTGCTGCCTCATATCAATTTGTTGTTGTAACACATCATATTCATCCAAATCTTCAGTTGATGGTGGTGGCGGTGGTGGTGGAAATAATGGCGGTGGATAACGATGTAATATCGGTGGTGGTGGTGGTGGTAAATTATCTGGATGTAAAGCGCATGATACGTTATGTCACACGCAATCCTCTAATGACATTAATAATGGATTCACATATTCGAAACCTTCAAATTCTGATTGGTCAATTTTCTCAATTACGTGCCTATAATTTAATCATTATTAATTATTAATTTTTAATGTATAATAAATAGGAAAAAAATGTGTAAAACTTACGGGTCATCTGGTGTAAGATGGACAGGTTCATCGGTAAATTCTGGTGGGAAATTAGCCAAATCACGATCAGAATCTAAGCGTGGCTTATACGGAGGCGGGACTTGCTTCTGTTCAAGCTATAATAATATTATGGAGAAAAAAGCAATTATTTTAATCGTAAATGAAGCAAATAGCTAATTATTAATACATGTTTGTCCTGCCAACGTTTCGCACTTGATTTGTGCTTCCTCAAGGCTAAACTGTAAAACTTGTGAGAGGCCTTGAGAAAGCACAAATCAAGTGCGAAACGTTGGCAGGAATCACAAATAAAATAACTTTTTGCTGAATTCCCGTTTTAAAAAACGTTCATAAAGTATGTAATTAGCAACGAAAATCTTAAATTTTTGGCATAAATGGTGGAGAAATTCTCCTTTCTTTTAATTATATGGGTTTTTTTCATTCAATAATTCGGAAAATTAAACAAAAAAAGGTTAATTACCATATCCCAATCGATGCTTTTGAAGAATTGATGTGATGTAATTTCATTAAATGAATCATGACTATGACAACCTAAACGATCAGCTGGATTTTTATTTAGGAATCCTTTTAATACATTCGCTGCTTTCACACTCAATGATCTTGGTATACGTATGGTTTTTTCTAAAATCACTTGAAATAGATAGTCTTCAGTATTTTGATCGGGATTTTCAGAGGCACCAGCTATATCGAATGGCGAACGGCCGGCTAACATTTCATACAACAGTACACCTGAAAATTTATTATATTTATCGATTAATCGATAAGAAATTTGATTTGGGGGGACACGTACCTAAAGCCCACCAATCAACAGAAAAGCCATAATCTTCACCACGTAAAATTTCTGGTGCAATATAATTCGGTGTACCACAGAATGTTGATGTTGTATCACCAGGTCGTATACCTTCTTTACACATACCATAATCAGTTAATTTGATATGACCTTCATGATCTAATAATACATTATCTAATTTTAAATCACGATAAATAATTCCTTTACAATGTAGAAAGTTTAATGCTAACGAAATTTCAGCAGCATAGAAACGTGCATGCTCCTCAGGTAAACGTCGTTGTCTTTGCATATGAAACATTAAATCACCGCCACGTACAAATTCAATAACAAAAAATAAACGTGACGGTGTTTGAAAGCACGAATGTAAACCAACTAAAAATGGATGATTTGATGCCGTTTCAAAGACATGTTTCTCAGTTTGCACCCAATCAATATCTTCATCATCCGTTACTAATGCTTTTTTGATCACTTTCATTGCATATATACGTTTAGTTTTTTTCAATTCAACCATTAATACTTTTGCATATGAACCACGTCCAATTACACGTATCAACTCGAAATCATTCAATGAGTATTGACGTTGTGAACCTGGTTCTAAATCATCACCATTACCAATACCACCACCAATACGATTTGGATCTTCAACTGGTACACTTTCTTCTAATTCTTGATTGGTTGGTAATGGTAATTGTTCAATATATTCACGTTCACGTATTTCATTTAATATATCCGCATTACTACTTGTTATTAATGGACTTTCACCATTATTATGTTCATCACGTAATGTTGATGTTGTTGATGCTGTTGTTGTCGGTTCAACTAATTCAACAGTACATGGTTTTTGGACTAATTTATGACATTTTTTATGTACTAATAATTTACACTGGATACATTTGAAACCTTGTCGACCCAAACCCCAGATTCGATCATCACAAAATGCACAAAAAGCTCTCTAAAAAAAAAAAAAAATGAAATAAAACGAGAAAATTGAAAAGTGTTTCAACAGAAATACGAACCCGATTGAAACGTTTAGCTTGGAAAATATGTCCATTAACACGATAGAGTTTCCTCCAACGTCGAGCACCTCTTCGATAGATACTCCCTAAAAAACAAAAATCAATAAATAAATTGTATTAATAAATTTTAATGGGAAAAAAACCGAATTTTTGTTTATGGTGGTGCTGGCAAAATATCAAACATTCAAAGAATCTTATCATTGTCATTTCGACAGCGCCATTTCAAACTACTGATAAGTAATAGATAGAGTTTTTGCAAAAAAAAAGAGAAAAACTTTAAACTTAGGGATTTTTATTGGATTTATTGAAATTTTTCAAAAAATTCAAAATAGAAGCAAAAAAAAACTTACTATCCTCCCCTTGGCATGGCATCCCTGGTTGTGGTGGAACATTTGGAAACACTGTGGAAAAACCATAACTCATTAGAAATCTAACTTTTTCCATTAAATTTTTTTTCTATATAATATATAGATATATAATAATAATGATAATAATTGTAAAACTAATAAAATTCCACGTATTATTAGTAAAATAATAATTTTGCAAAATTCCAATAAAAATCGACATAACTGATAAGATAAACATAAATTAATTCTTATCAATTTTTTTTTTTTTGGTTAAAGGAGAATAACGATAGAAAAAATTTCTTATTATTCCTTGATTTTTTTTTTAGAAAAGTCTTACTAGTTGTACGTTGTGGAAAGTTTGATAAAATTGATGAAGCATCATAAGAAAATGTTGGATGTAATGAATATAAAACAGCAGCTTCACCCATATCTCTCCATATTTTTAAATTAAACCACCACCATGGTCGATCATCAGCCATTAGATCAAATTTTTATAATACTAATAATAATAATAATAATAAATTAACAAAAATATAATAAATAAAACAACAATAACTCAAATAACCACTTTTTATTTCTTTTACACACACACACACACAAAAAAAAAGCCAAAAAAAAACCAAGACAGAAACAATAAACATAAATCACACAATATTTCAGCAATTAGAAAATTTTTGACCGCATACACCTACATAAACTGTCATGATAATAAGATCTAAAAAATAGATAAAAATAGTGAAATGATATCAACAAGATAAGAAAAATTTAACGTGCGATAACAAAGTATTTATTGTTATCTAACTGGCCTATATCAGAGATATTACAAAATCGGTTGGATTCAAACTCAAGTCTACATCTTTATCTTTATCTTTAAGGAGTTGCTTGGCAATGGGGCATGTTTATCCCCCACTCAAATGGTGGGAAATTGCGTCATTGCTTCCACCATTTGAGTGGGGGTATTATTTTGGCTCTGAACAATTTGAATGATAGAGCGCTTATACTTCTAACGTCTAGAAGTCTAGAGGGTACTAGTTGTTTTGAGCATTAGTAGGGATACGTTGACAATGCTTAAACAGGTAGCACCCTCTAGACGTTCGAAGTATCAGCCCCTATGTTCAAACCAGAATTTCCCCCCACCCAAATGGTGGAAGCAATGACGCAATTTCCCACCATTTGAGTGGGGGGTTAACATGCCCCATTAAAATCAATTCAAACAAAATCCACATTTTTACCTCCATCTCCTCCTCACCCATTTACAGCTGACAAACTTGGCCAATAGTAGATAAGTTCACATAGTAAAAGACAGGAATATAAACTTGCGATAGAAACAAAGATAGATATATGATTTAAATGTCCCGCTAAGCTTGCTGGGCGGAGCAAGCAAATCTTTACATAGTGAGGACGCTTGAATTGCCATTTCTTCATCGACATCCATAAAGAGCCAGAAGAAGATAAAGATATGGAGTTATGTTTGAATCCAACTGAATATCCAATATCCCATCCAAAAGTATTTAAATAAAAGTATTGTCAAATATTAATAAGTGGTCGTTCACACTTATTGTTAGTATGTACGTTGTTATCCGTTAAATTAACTGTTACTGTTAATGTGTTATCATTATGAACACCCCCTCACTTGTAACAAAGCTTGTCTTAACTTGAAAATTTCATCATAATTTCGTTTGTTGCAATAAATTAAATGAAACAAAAAGATTGGATATTGTATTTCGATATTAAACAAATTACTATTGTTGTTTGAAATTTGACATTAATCAGACTTTACAACTCTTTATCCATACACATAAAGAGACCTAACCGATCTTGTACCAGTAAAATGTCACTAGTAATTTCCGGAACAAAGGGTGAAAACAGTTGAATATATATAAGGTGGAAATGGAGGGTGAGAGAAGAGGGAAGGAATCGTAGGTAGATATGATTATAGATTTTGCAATTAAGCGGAAGAGGTCCTTTTATCTCACCATTTTTATTTTGCTTTTCTCCCATTCCTCTCACTAGATTATACTAAATTATTAAGTATTTATAAGAAATACGTCACTTTTATTAATTTAAAGATTAGTAGTTAATAGCTTTTCTTTTTATCGTGAATTTGTCAGGAAATTAAAAAAAAAAAAGAACAAGGAGGATGGGTGGAAATTCGATTCTAATTTAATTATTGGATATTTGATTGGTTCTTTACCATTTCTTAAATTTTATATCATCAGCTTTTTCTCCCCTTTTCTTTTTCCTTCATCTGTACCTACGTTTTCGTATAGAATAAATTTAAAATTCTGTTAATAATTAATGAAAAAGTTTGATAATTCGAAATACTTAAAATTTCTGGAACAAATTTTCTCGGTGAAACTTTTATTTGAAACTTGATGTTTTAAAATTAGAGACAAGTTTTTCTTAGCTTTTGCAATGTACTGATTACAACCTGAGATCGACCATATACAGGAGGCTTTCGAAACAGATTCTGTCACTAAACAGAGCCGATTTAAGGAAAGTGGTAGGAATCCTAACGGGGCACTGCCACTTAAACAAGCACCTCACAATGTTGGACGTCAGAGACGATCCCACATGTAGGAAATGCTCAGAGGACGATGAGACGGCGACTCACGTGCTGTGCGAATGCGCTGCTCTATCTGAGCTGAGGCACCGCTGGTTCGGGTTGCCGTTCATCGAACCTCAGGAGGTACAGAGGCTATCCACTGAAGACATTCTGGGCTTTATCAAAGGCTCAGGACTGTAGGGAACTCTGAAAATCGGGGCTTACAATGGACCACTGGAGTCTAAGTATAATTGGGGAAACCCAGCTCCGTCTTAAATATCTATCTATATCTAAGCAACAGAAACTATTCTGACCAGACAGTTTCCTTTAGCTACATTCATTCAGAAGGATTGCACAAACTAAAGCTGCGTCTGCCCCGACAAGTCGGAACGCACTTTTTGATCCCGTGTATTCCAACGCGTTCGGTTACTGTTCTGGGGGCGGACGGAGTTAACTCTATTGCGTTCGACGAATACAACAAAGTGGTGCATGCGGTGCAGGCATGCGCATTGGTATGCTTTCATATGACGGAAGACGTGAAAGGTTATGTCGGACCGGTTTGCAAGGTAGTTTCTATCTGATCCTATTCATTTCTACGTTATGTGACCTAGCTGCCCCTAAAGCCCCGTACCAACACCGAACAATCGTCCCGAACCCAGCCTCTATGGTTGTCTTAACCTATAGATTTTTTAATAACATTTGGATTCAGGATTCTTTGAAATGACTTTATTGGTGCATTAACCAAGCGAAGACCTGCACGGCGGAACTCTCACGATCCAACGCACAAGGCTTCGGAATCTTCAGGT
>JAZBHA010001471.1:2036-18142 GCA_037464855.1 Iselma pallidipennis | reverse complement strand
CGAGATAATTATCCGAAATCGGCCGGCCGTATTTCCTGTATCAACAAAAAAATAAAATCGGGACAGGGGATATTTGCAAAATTTTTGAAACCTCTATATTTATTTTGGGGTAAAAAAGTCGTTAGATTTAGACCAAAAAAACCGTTACTAAAATACTTTTAAAATAAAGACGCAAAACAACAAACACACATACCTGTTAATTAATTTTCGTGTTTTGTTAATTTATTTTTAATTAAAATATGAATTATTAAACTTTAAATTATTATTAATAATTCACTTTATGTACCACTTTTCTGGGACTACGCACACATATACATACAACACACTAATTTCATTCATACTCGTTCGGAAGTCTCGTCGAAAATTCGTCGTTGATTGTTTGTTGTACTACCTGTGAAGCACCTGGCCGGAGCTTTCATGTATAATTGGTTGCCTATCCAACACATCCTAAAAGCTCGATTTATTTTATGGAATTATTTTTACAAAATTTTGTGCAAAAAAATAATTGTAACACAAATATGTAATAAATAACTATTAAATACACTATCACTTTAATAGTGTATTTCACCTTGATCGCAATTATTGTCAATTTTTTTGCCTCAATTCGCGTTTCTCTCCAACTAGATTGTATTTGTTTATTATTAGTATTATTATTATTATTATACTACTGAATTTTACCTTGGACTAATTTAAATTGTAAAATCAATGATGATCAATTAAGAAGCTTTCAATATTAATTAGGTTTTTCCTAAATTTTTGTATCGATTATAGTAGTTTATCAACCTTATACTTGACTTTGATTTTATTCTAAAGCTTCTTCAAATTTATGTTTGAATCGTATACAAATAATAATAATAATAATAATATTTACTATAACAAATCGTGAGTATATTGTATTTTAAAATTACAGTCATGACTGGGTGCGGTTGGGTTCGATAAAATTAAGGAGAAATTGCAGAGAAATTTCGGTTTCGGTACCTATATCGTATAAATTACCTTGTAGTTTCGGTACATTGATGAAGAGAAGTTTTACATTTTTGTGACAAAAAAATCTAATTAGCAAATTACATAACGAAAAATTATCTTATTATTATTATTATCGCTATTTTACGGTTTAAACGTCGGGATGAATTTACACAATCCCTGTTTATTGTTGTGAATTAGCAACAGATAATGGAAACTATGAAGAATAATTAAAAGGATAATTTAGAAAATCTAAATACAATGATGACTGTAATAAGCTACATTAATAGTGTATTTCTTTGTTTTTGAAAAGAGACTTCGATTATTCGAATCACATGGTGCAAGTGGTTCTTAAGCTTTTCTTTAGCATGAACCCCTTTTAAATAGCATTTGTTGTCACGGACCCCCAAGACTTGACTCGAGATTTTAAACCCTGCATCAAATATTCATCAAAAGTTCTTTAAGTAAATATTATTATGAGTCACAACATTCTTCAAGTTCTTGAAGTTTGCAGTGTAAGTTTGAGTGTAAACTTTAACTATTACAGTGCATTAGAACATGCGGGGGCGAGCTATGGACTTAGAATGTGACTTTACAAGTTAAAGTCGCCTTAAAATTCATTATGACACCGGCCCTTGGATTTTATATATTGAAGTTTGAGGTTTCAATTGTAAAATGTAAAGTGTAAAGTTTGAACATTAGGTACACGATGAACAGTGGCAGAATTAGCCTTCAGGGGACCCCAGGCGTTACAGATTTTTGCGGCCCTATTAATGATAATACGAGCTATAAGAACACAAAAGCGAGTGCTTGAGTTGATTCTTTGTATTTTTAATTGTTTACTTTTTTGAGGTCTGGAGCAATATGTAAAATACGAAATTTTATTGTCATGTGGGGGTCCCATGTCTTACTGGACCCGAGGCGGCCGCTTCCACCGCCTGTGCGAAAATCCGCCACTGAAGATGAAGTATAGGCATTAAAGTTTGAAAATTTAAAAGTTGTTCGAAGAGATAACTGCCGATAATACAGTAGAGCGCCAATTATCCAAGATAATCAATGTCCCATCTCTTCCGTTTAACCAAATTTTGCAGGATAATCGACGCTGTACTGCAGTAAATTAAATTTGCTATTCCAGATTTTATTAAAAGCTTATTATGGCAACAGTTCTTTTTGTTTCATTACGCTCCAACTTCCGGATGGGGATTCTTGAGTAAACTGGGTTTTCTGTGCTCCAGCTGATTGAAGTCCATACTCCGAGCGTGTGTCTGTGGCGCACAGAAAGTCCATGTTACTCAAGTATCCTCCATCAGGAAGTTGGAACGTGTAGACGGCACTTTATGTAAAAAAAAATAAATAGAAAAACTATTTACGTTGCAATTTTATCCTTGGAACTATACCCATATCCTGGACAATCAGCAACATGATAACTTCTTTTCTTCCGTTTTTTCAAACACAAAACATTCGTCGACAACATTTTCTACTTTTTACTCACTCTCTCCCCCTCTTCCTGTTAAATAAAAAAAAGCACTTATCCCTTTATATATTTTTCAATTTTAAATTAAAATAAAGTGTCTTTTCCAGTAATAAATCTTGATGAAAATTAATAATGTCACAAACATTGCACACTTAATGATTTCTGCTTTTAATTACACTACACGTAGTAGATTAATTGAGAAAGAAAAACAGTAATTTATGTTATTACCGGTGGTAGTTGGTTGTATTAGACCTGAAATAGAACAAAATTATTAAATTAATTAAATCAATCAACAGTTATTTTACAAAAAATAATAATACTAGTAAAAATAACAGTATGCCATGATTCTATAGATATAAGCCGTATGTCTGTTCTTAGAGATGGCGCCATTGCAATCAGTAGATGAACTAATCTATGCGTCAAGACATACGTTCATAAAAACACAATTATTATAGTTGATGAAGTAATATTTGTTCGATTTAAATTCTTAATATCGTCAAGGTGATTGGAATTAGTATAGTGGAACACATCACGTTCTGACATTCAACGAGACGAAACGGCCTTACATACATACATTTTATAATAAGAAATATATAACTATTAAACAATAATAATGGTAAATTATTAAAATTATTTGCCAAAAATAAGCGGGACATACATTTTGAAAGCTACCTTATACACCCAATAATTATTGTAAAATTTGATAATTATTAAATGCGGCAACTTGTTGCAAAATAATTTTTTTAATAATTTATATTAAATTTTATATATGTCTGATGGTGAGATTACTATTATTATCATCATTATTATTATCTATTATATTATAAAAAAATTAATTGGTTATAGTTGGATGATTAGATCTTTAAGAAAAAAAAGGTTTTAAAATGAAAGCAATCTAATATAAAGTATGGTTCCTTCTAAACTTCTTCACGTTTCAATTAACATTATTGTAAATAATAATTAGTTTAGTGAAAGTTATTTTGTCAGACAAAATTTGTTAGTACAATTCTTATTTAAATTTTTATTTAAAAAGGGAAAAGATACCTAAGTATGTGTATGCAAATGAAGGAACACTTATGGGAAATTTTTTTAATAATGTAACAAACAAGGAAAAGAAAGAAGATAATAGATCAATTAATTTAAAATAATTCCATAATAATAGGTTTCTTTTCAATTAATTGAAGAACGGGTGAAATTTTATGGCATTTTTTCTTGAATTTATTAAAAATTTTGCGTTTTTTTATTACACGATCACTATTATAAATATTTAAATAATTTAAAAGACAAACAAACAAGTAAACAACAATGAGTAATTATTTAAATTGGCAATTAACAAAAAAAAATAGGATTCCTCATGGCCAGTTCAATAATTACTTAACAATTTTGAATTATTATCATTTTTGACCAAAAAATAAAAATAACAGGAAACCAAAACTGATAACATTTAGGGACTGTGTAGTTATAAAATATGGATGATAGTGTTCGTGTGAAGTTCCAACACCAATCACTACACAGTGCTGGAAAGTTCCAGGTTTGGAATAATTCGATTTAGGATGAAAAATCGATAAGACCACTCGTATCAAAGTTGCATTGAAGGAAAATAATGAAAAGCAGAAAATCAAGCAAATAGTCAAGGAAAAAAAAAGGGAAAAGGGCAGAAAACGGATCAAAAGACAGTGATCCTTTATATATGACGAGTCCTATTGAGAAGCCATATTCGAGTGCATTAAAATCAATTAAGAGAACTTTTACCATATATAAATAGCTTTTCATTCAATTGTTATTAAGCTTTTATTGGAAAACAATCGATAATAAAAATGTCAACATATCGAAGATTGCAACAGAATTTCAATTTCCTAATTGATTATCAATAATGTCTTTTTTGTTGTCAATTTTGTGCAACTTCCTTTCCAATTTCTATAACGATTTCACAGATTTTTTCGCTCTTAAAAGGGGATATTTCTCCATCAATTGACCCTTTTTTTGTTTCATTAGTAAATTTCTTTTCGAGTGGATGAGGAAGCTGCAAAAAGAGCCCCAGAGGCACCCAGAGGTGGGACGGCCAACAAATGTTATTATGTAAGATGTAAGTCTATATAATATAATATTATATAGCATATACAGTTACATCTAGGAAGATATTCGTCTCTTCTCTTGTAGCTTTCATTCTCTGGATCAAAAATCTGTGCTACATTAAACTATCTATAGACGGTTATATAAGTTGTTTTTTTCCAATTAGATAAATAATTAATGGCGAAAATGGGGGAGGAAAAATAAAAGGAAACCTTATTAGTGTCATTTGTAAACATAAAGAGACATTAGATATTCTAAACGAGACCTGTATAATATTTGATGATAAATAATTAAATAGGAAAACTTCCGGAATAGATTTTTTTTGTAGCTATAGTATAGAGACATTTCCGGTCTTTTCTATAAATTTTTTGCGATTCTATTCATGACTCCTTTTTTTGTGAATCAATTAACTTCTCAACTGAAGGAACCACAAGAAGAAGAAATAATAAAGAAAAAAAATGACAAATAGTTCTCGCGTTCTCATTTTTTTTAATAATTTTTTTATTAAATTATGTATATCTCTTACACATATGTATAAATAACTGTATTACCTGTGGAATTCTGTAGCGGTATAATCGTATTATTACAATTTACAATTACCAGTTATAAAGGAGAAAAACTTACTTCTATAGTTTAGGAAATTTCCAATTTTCCACTACACATATCACAGTTTTATGTTGTTATCACGAATCGAAACGAAATCCACTATTTATTGTGTTCATATTTGTTGAGAATTTTGATAAAAACGATGATTAAGTGAATATATAACTTATATATGATGAAAACAGCTGAGTATAGCGGGAAATTATTAAGCCAACAACCGGCTTAAGAAACACGACGACTGGTTCATAGTCGCGAAAGAAACTGAATGATTATTGTAAAGGAGAGTAGATTGTATGTTCTCGTATTACTATACTGAAGAACAAGGTTGTTCGAAGACCCATTGGCTTTATGTGTTTTCAAAACAATATCAAAATTTTCTCATCATTTTTTTGTTGTTGTTATTTTAATTAATAGTTTGAACTCTCTTAGATCGTAAAACAACTGGAAAATTACTTAAATTAAGATCACAAGATATGCATAAGAGCTAACAGAATGTTTGGATTTTTATCAGATTTTTCTCTGGAATTCTAACAATTTCTGGATTTTCAATGAGAGAAAATTATTGGTATGTGATTGTGTTGAAGTTTTCCCATCACGATTTTCCATCTAATCATCGTTTCTATTTTGCAGTCAACTCAACGCACGCAATGTGTCGCCTATGGTACCATCTCTATTCGAATCAAACCACACATAATAATTAAGGAAATTAACAGAAATATGGAGAAAACTGGCGTTTCTGTGGGGCCAAGTCGGGGATGGTGCCAGAGGAAAAGCTTTTTTTAGCTCTTTAGAGTCGTCAACTAAGCTACATTGTGACTCTTCTTGGATACAAAACCAGTTGAAAGACGATAAAAGCTTACAAATAATTAATGAGGTTTACTCGATTGTTCTACAAAAATAAAAATAACGAATAGTACCTAAATTCATGCAAAATATTGGCCTAATTGGAAGATCTGCGAGTTTTTTTTCTACTAAATCAGTGAATTATGTAACTATATTGAGTAAATTGTTTAGCAAAGATTTATTTAATTTTTTTTTTTAGTTTTATCGAAAAAATCCAAACATACTATAAGAAATTATAAACGACCTTGCATTCCATTATTTCCACTTTTTTTCTAACTAAGGCAAAAAATTAGCTAATACATAGTTAGAGTTACAGTAGAAACCCGATTATCCGGCCCTCAGTTATACGGATTCGCGATTATCCGGCCCTCAGTTATCCGGATCCGGACTGCCGACCTTGATCAAATATGTAGCTTTATACAAGTCGAATCCATGCATGCACATACATACATAGGTACATACGTACGTACGAAAATGTATTTCTTAATAATTTCTTAATAAACATTGATTTTTGTTGTCAAGTTCACTTTGTTTTTGTTGTTTTTAATACACGCCTAGCATTATGTATTATGTAATAATATGTACATATGTATAAAAATCGCTTTTCTTCATACTTTCAATTATCCGGATTTTCGATTATCCGAATGCCTAACGACAACAATTAGTCCGGATAATCGAGTTTCTACTGTACTAGTTGTTGGTGCTGCTACACCTTTCATTATAGTCATTTTTTCTCTACTTCCATCCTCTTTATCTGTAGCAAATGAGGCTTATATTAAGTAAATAGCCTTTTTTTTTTATTTACTGTTGTAAGAAAAATTTTCGTTATTCTCAATGTCTATTTACTAATTACTAAACCAGTTTAATGCCAGACGGAATGGAATGTAACAACAACAACTACTTCTGTTCGGTCGTTTTTCATCTCTTTAAATTTTTAACAACAGTAGTAGTCCTGAGAACTGAACGATTTTCCTGTATTCCCGGTTGGAAATTGTCAACTTTCCCTGTCAAGGATTTTTTTGTTGTTGTCTTTGTGATATTATTGGTAGCAACAACTGGAAATGTGTTGTTATTTTCAAAGTTATGCGTGTTTAGAAAGTGGTGAATATTTGATTGTAGAAAATTTGAAGAATGCAAAAAACGCATGTCTTCTCTAACACATAATTTGTTGAGAAATATATTACTATATGCAATAATAGTGGAACTAATTAAACTTTCTTCTTAATATTGAAGAAATGAAGAGTTTTATTATTATATTATACATGAAATTGCAATAATTATTTTCCATAGTCTATGCAAAATAATTTGTTAATATTAACAAATTTCTAATTTAACAATAAACCGAATTACCGAGCGTACAACTCTATTTCAGATCAAAATTGGCGATGAACAGAAAACGTAGGTCAGGAACTTGATCCATACTTCATTAGAGTGCCGGCTCAAGAACTTTCGGCGCCCTGTTCAAAATTTACTCATGCGCCCTGTTCAAAAACTACTTTTGCGCCCTCTTCAAAAACTACTCTTGCGCCCTGTTCAAAATTTACTCCTGCGCCCTGTTCAAAATTTACTCCTGTGCCCTGTTCAAAAACTACTCTTGCGTCCTGTTCAAAAACTGCTCTTGCGCCCTTCAAAATTTACTGTTGCACTGTTGCTCCCGCCCGCCTAAAAACGAAGGCAATTCAGAGTACTGGAAACGAAAAACGGAAAAGCAGGTTATTATAAACATTTTGCGTCCATAATATTACCGCGCCCTGAACGATTGCACAACTCGATCGTTTCATTAAAAATGACGTTTTTGACGTTTCTGTTTAAGTTAGAAATGCAGATTCTCACAATTTTTGAATGCAAAAGCTATTTAAAATCAAAAATGATGATAAAACGATGTTTTTTAGACCAAAAAAGTTTGCAATTGACAGTACAGTAGTAACTTTAAGTGATAAGAAGTAATCTTCATTGCCGATCTAATCAACGACTTGCATGTTTAATTTATCGCCTACTTTGATTTGAAAGAGCTCGGCGTATAACAATCAAACGACACTGATTTATTATAACAGGTGTACCACGAGATTTGAGACGACTAGAGGACGTAAGTTGTTGATTAGCTCGGTCATAGGTACATGTTGCTACTTAAGCGACTATCATCTTTCAGTAACTACAGTTAACGACTATTGGTCAAAATTAACGTTAATTTTAACCAATATTGATTTAATTTTTATAAAAACTGTCCCAGTTTTGTGTTGTTATTCGGCTACTTTTTAGCGTTCCGTTAAAAATAAAAAAGAAACATACAATTTGAGATCTAACTGGATTTATTAATTTGATGATTTTTTTGGCCTTTTTCACGATTTCATTACTATTATTGTAATTGTATCTAATTTATTACAGTAAAGTTCAAATTAATTAAAATTGTTGACTATTCTTGAAAAAAAATGATATGTAGTTTCTCATGAAGGATATGATAATTTTATAGAATTAAGTGAAGGCAGGAAAAAAACACACTACGAACATAAAACAAAAGAAAATTGCACTTCCGTTTATTATAAATATTAATTTATTAAGCCTTAACACAATTCAATTTACAAATACAATCGGTTACTGAATAAATGATACAATATGAAGTTTGATTTTCCGGCTCTAAAATTCTTGTCCGTAATTTTGCATCAGTATTCGATGGTATCATTTTAGCAATATCTTTAAAGATCTCATCACCTTCATCTGGTTGGATGCTACGTTCACTGTCCTTTTTAAAATTATAATTAACAATATACAGACATTGTCCATCTGTATCAACACATAATTGACATGATGTCACTTGTAAATATTCAGGTGATAACGTTTGAAATGTTGATTTGGCTGATTCTAAACGACGATTTTTCTCATATGTTGCACACGTGACTGTATAATCTAAGAAAATGTAAAAGACACGTGTTTTATTTGGGGTTATTAAGCTAAGACAGACGTCTCAATTTTTTCTCCACCGTCAATTATTAATTAGAACAAAAATATCACTTACAATATCGGAGACCTTTTGAAATGTTCGTCGAAGAGTCGCGTTTTTCCAATGTACAGCTACTTTTAGGTTTTGGTTTTGCTAATTTCTTTGAAAAACTTGCCATCGCTTGTGTTTACCTGTTGAGAGCACTAACGGCCAGGTGCTTTCTCTAAGGTGAGCGCCACCTTTGACGGGTTACTTCCAAAATTTAAGGGTTGCAGATCTTTCAACCCCTATTTATATAAAAAATCAATCATGTGTTCAAAAATATATGGAGCGTCTTAAAGGGGGTTTAAATCAAAAATGGCGATATGGACCTAAAATAGCCCCAAATTACAAATATTCACATTAGTTCTCGAAATCTGTGAAGTTTGCTAATAATAGTGGTAACTTTTTGAGAGCTTGTAGTGGACAAAATTAAGTCAAGTCAGGTCAACTTACGACAACGCTCAACTTCCCATATTAGTTTTAATCTGGAATAGTTTTTAGCTCGTGTTGCTCATTTTTTGCCATTTATTTTCTCAACTCGATTTTTTCCCGCTGACTTTTTTTATGTTCTTTCCATTACCTGTTTGTTATATCAATTGTCTAGTTTTCTTGATTTATTTTACTTCCCACACGGTTACAGTTCTGTCCCTTTTATTTGTAGTTACACGGTTTTTATACATCCTTCCTGATCTGTTTTTTTTTCTTTCTCTGCTCATATTCTTCAATTTCTTATTTCAGTCTTTTTGTCAGTCGATTTACTTACGAAAGTAATTACGATTAGAAATTTGAGTGAAATGAACTTGATAAATATACGAAATGACAAAAAAATCTTTTTTTGTGCAAGAAACACCATTAACCTACAATTATTTTTGTCCTTAATCGAAAAAATTCGTGAAAGTTTGGCAACAAATTGAAGAAATTAACAAAAACAAAAAGATGCAAAATAAGGACACAAACATAATGTTTCTATTGTTATTGATCTATTTATTTATTCATTTATTAATTCTCCAAACTTTGTCTCTATTTGTCTGGAGACATATAAATATATAATTATCCTTGTGAATTGAGTTGTATACGAAATCAAGGAACAATCTTGCCATGCTCCTTTGAATATATGATTAGTGTTTAGTTGTTGTTGCTGTCATTGTTCATGAATGGAAACGTTTTCTTTATATATATAATGAAATATATAGATGTAGAACGGAAAAGCTGTGTGTAGGTGGAAGGAAATTTTCATCCTTTGATGGCGGCGCCACTGTAGAGTTCTAGCGTCGATACGCTATCGTCCTGTGACGTCATCACTGCAGCAGTCAACAACCTGGACTTTCCATTACAATCACCAGGAACCAGGAAACATTTTTATATATTTTATAGATAAAACGAATAGTGACTTTCACAATACTCCAGGATTTGATCCTGAAACCTTTATTTATAATGACAGGATGACAAGATTTAGTTTTTTTTATTACCAACAGAATAATAGGAGGATCCAATTGAATTTTTGTAGTTAATTTGGATTTTATAAAAAATTACAATAAGGGGAAAAATTCTAGGAAATATGTACAGTTTTTGTTGGCTTTTATGAATGAAAAGCTCTTCTGCATGTCATAACTGAGAGCTTTCAAAGCATCAAGTGATATCATTGAAGGCTTGTTGACTATACCGGCCACTTTATGATCAAAATTGTATATTGAAGTAGCTCTGCGTTGTCCTAGTTGATTAGCATTGCTAATTTCTGTTAGTTAGCAACTATGGCGTCGCTTTTTTGCAAATAAAAAACTTTGTTTGTAACTTTTGCTAATGTGTCTGGATTTCAAACGTAAAAGTTCATAAAATCCATAGATTTTTTGCTGTTAATTCCTCACCATAGAGCTTTTTGCACATTTGTATAGGAAGCTTTATGTCATCAGTACCGGCTTGCATATTAGATTTTTGTTTGTTGTCCGATTTAATTGATGCTATACCTAGTATTTGTTGTGCGATCATCTCAGGATTTATATGTAACAGTGGCTGTGACTGTAACAGAATGTTAATGGTGGTGGTGGCGGTGACGGCGGCGGCGCCGATCCATACGGACACAAGGTCTAGGCAGCATGGTCGATAGCGGCGGCGAGTCGCGACGAAATCTATGTGAAACAACCGAGATAGAGACAGAGCTTTTTAGTAACATATCAGAAGCTCATCGTAGAGCTTCTTCAATGTTATAGTTATAAAATCATAACGGCAACATTATTAAATCGTCGTCGCGATAATTGTTAATAATGTGCCAACAATTTGGTTGTTCTTGAAAAGAAAACCTACACGGACGAAAGAAAAAAACGATGTGAATTACTTTTTGTCGATTGTTTGTTCCTCTTCCTTTTACCAACAACAACAACAACAACAACAACAATAACTACAACAAAATCCACAGATATGTGTGTGTCTTCAAAACTGATTGCTTAATGATTAAATTTTACCAAAAAAAGATTAAAAAATGTAAGTGTTTTGCCCTTTAAATCTAAAATTATCACATAATTTTCTTAATAAATATTAATTAAATGTTAATTAAAGCTAATTCGGAATTTCCATACAAACGCTCCAAAATCTAATTAACTTCAATAATTTCGTATTTTAAACCGAAAAGTCTTATCGATCGTTCTGGGCTTATTTTCAAACAAAACAGTATTGTCTCTTCTTGTCGGCATTTTTGATAGGAAGCTTTGTGACAGAAAGCTGCCCCCAAACGGTCTTAATTTTTCATTTGAAATTTCCTCTATAAATACCACCATCATCACTACCACTAGAGTATGTCTCTATTTTTCTATTTTTATTATGTTATCGTCACTATTATTATTACTATTATTATCGGCGACCTACAGAGTCTTGACAGAAAAGAACCACTCTTCTCATTCGAATTGAATGGATGGGGTTTCTCCTCCGCTTTTCCCATTTCCTCTAATTTATTCACAATAGGAAAATTGAAAAAGAAAAAGATAGATATATAGACAACGATAACAATGGAAGGAAATTGAAAATAGCCTGTAAGCAATCGAGGAAAGAAGAATAAAAAAAAAGGAGCAAAATAAAATTATTGTAATCAAGTCTTTTTTCCCTTAATTATTTTCCGTTCACGAAAGATTTTCTTGTACATGACAGAATTCAATTGACAAATTTGCTCTACTTTTTTGTTTCCCTTCCATTCTCTCTACTATCTTTCTCTTGCTGATTTTAGTATAATTTTAATACAACCTGTAGGGATGGTATGACGTCACCGTCAGTTATCAAAGAGGGTTGAGGCGTCGCCGCACTAAGCCCTAACCAGTTGCTCATTCTGCGTTGGTGGTGGCGGTGGTGGTGGTGGTGGTGGTTGGTGGTCGTTGTGGCGGTTGTAAATCGATGCTAATACAATAACCCAAAATCTAGTAAATCATCGATTTCATTGTCAGAGAAATTGGGGCAAAATTTTCAAAATGTTCGCGTCATCAAAACGACATATTTAAACGGTTTTAACACTTTTTGGCTTCACCGATTATCACTTGGAAAAAGTAAAAGGCTTCTTTTAATGTTTATCCAATAACTTTTTTTCTCAAAAAACTAGCATGAAACTGGGTCCTTGGTCTATTGACCGGGAGAACCTCCGTCGTGATGGTTTAGTCCTGTTCAGTAAACTTATCCGTACGAAAAATGTAGACTCTCTACAAGAACAAACTAGACCTTCAAGAACTGATGATGGGAAACAAAAATTGACGGTAATTTTTATTGTCGTATAGACGAGAAAAAATATCGCAAATATCAACCTATAGTCCAGCCAATTTGACTTGGCCCCTCCGACTAAAGCAAGAAGACAAGAATAAATACAGTTTATTGATGAAAAACCGGTCATCAGGACGGAAAATTGATGACAAAGGATAATTGTCTGTTTATATTGGTTTAGTCAAAGGGGCCAAGTCGAATTAGTTAGACTATAATGCGATGTTTTTCTCGTGTTCGCATAATTTTCTGATTGTTTGGATTGTGCTGTTTTTTCATGCCAAAAGAAATGTTTAACAACGTTGGATCTAACATCACTGGGTGTCGGAAGTTGTGTAGGTACTGGCATGTATCTGGTAGCTGGGATGGTAGCGAAAAACGTTGCGGGACCAGGAGTCGTGATCAGTTTTATAATTGCTGCAGTTGCCAGTATTTTTTCAGGTGAACTTAAACTTGTCTTTTGAAACGATATTTTAGTCCTGACTGGTTCGTTTGATATTTAGGAGCTTGTTATGCAGAATTTGGTGTTAGAGTACCACATACCACCGGATCAGCTTACATGTACTCCTATGTAACTGTTGGTGAATTTATTGCCTTTGTAATTGGTTGGAATATGATCTTGGAATATTTAATAGGAACTAGTGCTTGTGCTTGTGCATTGAGTGCTTGTTTTGATGCTTTAGCAAATGGTGCAATTAAAACATCGATTGAAGATAGTATTGGAACAATATTTGGTGAGTTCGTGTAATTAATAAAAAAACAATAAAAAGAGAGGCGAAAAATAATAGACGAAAATTTAATTAACAGGCCGACCTCCTGATTTTCTCGCCTTTGTGATAACACTGCTGATGATGCTATTATTGGCGGCTGGTGTAAAAAAATCACTTATATTCAATAATATATTAAATGCTATCAATTTAGCCGTTTGGGTATTCGTCATGACTGCCGGTCTTTTTTATATCAATACAGAGAATTGGACGAAACATGATGGATTTTTGCCGCAAGGCTGGTCAGGGGTAAAATAACAAAAAACAAAAAGCAAAACGAGAAAATATATATTTTCAATACAAACAATTACAGGTTTTTACGGGAGCAGCAACATGCTTTTATGCTTTTATTGGTTTTGATATAATCGCAACAACTGGCGAGGAAGCTGCGACGCCAAAAAAGTCCATTCCACTAGCTATCGTTACCAGTTTAGTAATCATTCTGATTGCTTATGTTACATCATCGATGATGCTAACATTAATTGGTACACGTTTTATTTTTTTTTTTCGAGGAATAGGTGATGATTTAACAGAAAAATATTATATTTTAGTTCCTTATAATGAAGTCGACGAAGATTCCGCCTTGGTTGAGATGTTCGGCCAAGTGGGAGCTTATAAATGTAAATACATTGTAGCTGTTGGTGCTCTTGCTGGTTTGACTGTAAGTATGTTTGGTTCCATGTTTCCAATGCCAAGAGTTGTCTATGCAATGGCTCAAGATGGTTTAATCTTTAGGTAATTCCCACAAATGCCTCATTCCAGAAAACTATTAACTCCCATACTACTTCCAGAATTTTCTCCCAAGTTTGGCCCAGTACTGGTACACCAGCTATAGCAACTTTTGTCTCGGGATTAGCAGCAGCCATAGCTGCTCTATTTATTAAATTAGAAATTCTAGTTGAAATGATGTCGATCGGAACGTTATTAGCTTATACTTTAGTTTCAACATGTGTGTTGATTTTACGTTATCAACCGCATTCAACAAATTTAGTGGAATTATTACCACAAAGTTTACGGACACCAATACGCGGATCACCAACCAAAGAATCATTAAGTCGCAACCCTAGTAATCAAGCCCTTTATGGAAATCAATTACATCCTGACGCTCTCAAGCAGGCAATTGATGTAAATTTAGGACCAACAGCAATCCCATCACCGTCACCGTCACCATTACCATCACAGCCTACACAAAGGGTCATGGTGCGAAGGATAACCAGAAGGTAATTAATCTTTTCAATTTTCGTCAAATTTGTCTTGATTATTAGAGACATTTTTGAATAGTTCACCGGACAGTGATGATACTTTTGGTGGTGATGAACCGGAAGAAGACTTTTCAATGCGTGATGATCAATTTCTAGTATCTGATCGTACGGAAAATAAATTCTATGGTACTCTACATGGTGCTGGTAGTGCGACAAGTACTGGTGGTGTTGTCGGATCAACTGTAGGACCTAGTTTAGGCTATATTGGTAGAAGACTTCAAGTAATTTTTGAAACATTTACGATAAAATTCTTTTTTAAAGCGAAAAACTGATAAATTTTAGGCTGCCACATATCTGTGTCCCGCCATATTTCCATGGGTTGACACTGGACCAGCTACAGAAGAATCTGGAATGTTTGTAATGAAAATGGTTGGATATTTATATTTGTTAATAATAATTTTTGATCTAATTATCGTGTGTGGTATGCACAATATGACTGGTGCTACGACATTTTTTACATTTCTATTTTTATTTGCTATAATGAGTGTCTTGTTAATTATATCAAGAAAGCCACAGAATAGGTATGTACGGGGGTGTTTTCTCAATTTTTTTTTTGTTGAATAACCGTTAAAATTCGTTTTATAGGAATACATTCATGTTCATGACGCCAGGATTGCCTTTCGTTCCCGCCGTAGCTATAACTGTTAATATTTATTTAATTTTAAAATTATCGATTTTAACGTTAGTCCGTTTTACCATATGGATGACGTTAGGTTTTATTATGTATTTTTATTACGGTATCAAAAATAGTACGTTAGAAGAGAATGATAAAGATCAGAATATTGAATTAACGATTACTGATCATGAAAAACCAAAAACCAATAATGTAACAGGAGACCAAAATATTTTCAGGTAATTTATTATTCCGAGGTATTCTAAAGAACGTCCCCGTCTCCGTCTCCGTCATCGTCATCGTGACAACGACTTTTTTGACAATTCTTTTGAGCTAGTCTTCACCTGCGCCTACTTCTTAGTCTTCTCCCCACCCATTTATAGTTGACAAACTCAGCCAATAGTAGATAAGCATAGAGTCTTGTGGACGGAGCCAGCACGTCCGTAAAGACGTCCATTAGAATTGCCAAGTTCGTACGGACGTCCACTACCGAAAAAGTAATCAAACGAAGATGACGAAGGCGGAGACGGAGAAGGAGACGTTCTTTAGAATCCCTCGGATTGTTAAGTATTGTTATTATAACTAAACTCTTGTTTTAAATATAGTCAAGACCAATCAACCTACGATTGGGACCCAAAAGTCGTATGGGATCACCAACCATCATGGGCAACACAATATCAAGTCGAACAACAATATAATTTAACAACAAATAATACCAGATCTGTTATAAATAGGGCGAAGCCTACAACAACAACAACAACAACAGCAGCAGCAACTACCACAACAACAACAACAT
>JAZBHA010001470.1:1790-14470 GCA_037464855.1 Iselma pallidipennis | reverse complement strand
AATCTGACAGACAAAGATTTACACGAGTCAACACACATGAGAAACAATGAATCGCCTCAATCTGAATCAATCTAGTTCAGTCCAGAGAGGCTATAATGACACATTCACAAACTGATACTTTTAGAAAAAGAAATAGCTGGTTGATTGCTTCTGCTGATGTAAAAGGTCTAGTGACATGAATCTTCGCCACTCAGATTCGGAATGTTTCTGATTATTGATTCAGATTCGCATGGTCTGAAATGGGCCTGACGGTGCAGTTGCCATTGTAGTGAGACTTCTAATGGTACATTTATGTTCAAGCACTAATATCTGGTCTACTATCTCCGTCTCTGTCTCAAAACATACTTTAAAATGAGAACGACTGGCGTGTGCGATGCAGATGGTACCAGCAATGCTCCAACATGAACGCGCCCTAAAGCAACCGGCTATACATAGGCATTGTGTAATTTCTTAAATAATAGAAAAAAAATTGGAACGATATACTTTTATTGGAAAATATTGCTGTTTTTTATATACAGGATGTTCCAACGAATTTTCAATTGCAATAGATTTATTTATTTGGTGATTTGCAAACAAATTAGTACGTAAATACTGTTGTACCTCTAATTTACATTTCTGTAGAAGGAAATCTCTTCATACTTGGAGGAGACACGTATTTTGCGGTGGGACGGCCTGTATACATTCTTATTGATTTTGTTCGATCTGGATCAACTTTTCGAATATTTCTCGTCATCTGGCTAATTCTGTAAAGACAGACACTAATTAAATTTAGCGACTTTCAATTATAATTCACCCTTACCTCTAGCCTGCAGTTCTTTTCGTTTCTATTGAAATATTTAATGGTATAAAATTTGTAAGACAATCTATAACTTTTGGTGAAATTTCATCAAATGTCCGACCATAAAAATCGTATAAAATCCTTTTCTGGCGATAAAACTCAATAACTGGTTCAGTTAAATCTGCATATTGTTGCAAACGTTTATCAATAACATCCGGTCTATCATCAGCCCTACGTACTAAATCTTCACCAGTTATATCATCTTTATATGGTATTTTGGATGAATGAAAATAATATGCACGTCCACTTGGTAAATGTATCCATCTACTTCGAACACGTTCAATGATAATATCAAATGGTACATTTAAATTAATAACTAAATCTAATTTATGATAACTCCATAGATTTTCAGCTTGTTTTACGGTACGTGGAAAACCATCCAATAACCATGATTTATTACCAATTGATTCGATTTCGTTAAGAATCAATTCCGTCATTACTCCATCTGGTACTAATTGTCCATTTTTTATATATTTTTCAACTCTATTACCTAATTTTGTTTGATTTTCTATATGCATCCGTAATTTATCGCCGGCTGATAAATGTTCCAAATCAAAATATTTGATCATACGTAACGATATTGTTCCTTTACCGGATGCTGGAGCACCGATTATTACCGATTTAAATAATTTCGTAGTAATCATTTTGTTTAATGCAAGTAATTAATCATTGAATACAGTAGAAGCCTAAAAATTAGAAATTTCATCTATTAAGCGCGTTTCACACGATTAATTGCAGAGCAAATTGTACGAGATTTTGCGCACTTGTGCAATTAGAATAAGTACAGAATTATTGCGCGCAGAATCTTGTACCGTTTTGCCTGCAAATTTTACGTTATAATTACTTACGACCACTTTACTATCTGAGTGTAATTGGTGATACTACTGTTGGAACTTTGATTTTGCGTTTTAGATTTATTTTTTTGGGTTGATTTGAATATTGAAGGTCTAGTCTGTTACATCATATATTTATGACTTCCTATCTTTTAGAATCGTATTTATGTTAAGTGATTATATAGTTTTGTTTAGATTAGGCACTATGCCAAACTGAACTATGGAAGATATCAATTGCGTTGTTTGAAAATTTTGAAACTTTCAGGTGTGTTTCTAATACTTTTTCCACCGAAATGATATTTAGGTATTTATTTATTAGTTGTTGATTATACTTTTTTTTAAATTTATTATTTTTATTTATAGTCAGTGCCAGTGCAGTACGTATAGGCGCAAGCTAGAGGCCCCATTTTCTAGAAACTCCCCTTATCTTTAGTAGGAAAAGCTACTGCTATCTAACGGCTTAACTCTCTCATCTCTAATGTTGCGCCTCAATCGTCTAAATATAAAAATGCGGCTCAGTCAGAGATCTCTTATCCATTGGGTACTCTAGGCACAGTGTCTAGGACCTACGAGAACAGGATTAACTAAAACAAAAATTTCAAAATGAATACCTTATATTTTAACGTACAAAAATTATAAATAGAAATTTTTGAAAATAGAAACAGCAAAATACACCAGTATCTAGAGCTTACGAAAACCTTAATGCGGCCCTGGCCTCAGCATCTTATCATTAATGGAGCAGTGCGTATCCTTCTCGGGGTCTCGAACGCTAATAAGTTGTGGGACCCTCAAGTAGAGTGAGGAATGAAGCTAATGGAGCTTAAATTGAAGGGACCCCTTAATATAAGCTTTGGGCCCTCAAATACCAAAGTCCACCACTGACTATACATACAGCTCAATTGTACAAAATATGCACATCTGCCGATGCATAGTTTTAGTCAAATGACTAAAACACCACACACATTGTGATTCTGAATTGTTTGATGGTATTGGCATCTCTGCATCGCATATAGAACAAGGTTGAAAAAAGCGCTAAAACCATCCGCAGGCGAGAAAAATTGTGTTTTCTGATAGTTTTTAGTACACGAACGGGAAAGGTAGGAAAGAAAATTCACTTCGTCTATCTGCACACTTACAATTAGATTTTTCTCTCCTAACTTGCTCAACTCAAGGGTTACCAAACGTCATACTTTAGGAAGATATGTCCTTCATCCTTCCATCTTTTCTCATCTTTTTAAAAACAAAAAAGAACACAGATCTCCTCTTCTATTTTCAGACAGAGGAAGGAAAAGCTTAGCCTCAAGTGTGTTTCAATTGAAGACCGAAACTAGCAGAACAGTCCAAAATGGTCAGAGGCATGCATTAATATGTTTGAAATGGTCAAACCTCTGATCATGCCTCTGGCCTTGACTATGCAGGACTTTTTTGATGGTTTTGGACTTCAACCTTTCGACACGTATCCTTATATTCCAGGAGAGTTCAATAAACCTTAAGAATGAAAGGGTTTTATATTAAAATTTCACTCCCACAATCCGCTCCATTTAGAATTGAGGGAATTTGCAAAAAAAAAGAGTCAAAAATCTCATCATCAGTTTATTTCACTGCATTTTAAATACAAAAAAAGTCAATACAAACGACATAATATTATTACATAATACTGATAACAAATACAAATACATATGTTTACACAAAATAATAATAATAATGATAATAATAATAGTAACACAATAATTAGTTGTAATATCAGCAAAAACAAGAATAACAACAACAATTAACAAGAGAGAAAGGCAAGAAGCAAAGGCATTTCAAGTGTATACATACAAAATTTCCCGTTTTTCTCGTTTTGTTCGTGTAAATTTTTTTTATAGAAAAATGTTATACAAAAGCTAAAAGCTAATAAAAAAATTTGAGCAAAAGCCGTTAATCAATTTTTTGTTTGTATTTTGTACTCCACTTTAATGATATGCAGAAAATCTTTGTTTTCTTTGTGATTAATTTTTCGATATATATTTATTTATTTCTTGCCACCATTCATAATCATATAACAATTTTCAATTTTATTTTTCAATTGTACAACCGACGACGACATTGGCATATATAAACTTTCACTAATTGTTGTAATTATCGTTTTCTCTTTAGTTATTGTTGATGAATTCTTCGATGGACTCATTACAACATAATCCGATTCTGATGTAAATGTTTGCGAGATACGTGACATATCTTTAGCTGGTAATGTATTACAACGTTGTTTATAAATTAGATTATTTATTGGTGGCAATGATGATGATGTTAATAACGACAATGATGATGATGGTGATGAATTCAGTCTTCTTGGTGGCAATGGTGGTGGTTTGCAACTAGTCGTTTTATGATTTCCGGTTGTTTTCTTTATTAATTCTAACGGATTCTCATAGATATGTTGTGTTTTTGATAAGGTTGATGATGGCTTTTTTATTGGTTCTTCAGAGATCTCTTCATAAATACCAGAAGCTAGTGATATTCCGGATTCACGACGCGGTAAATTCGTTTGTCTGTAAAAAGAACGGTATTTTTACCAACAGACAAGTACAAGAAATACTCAAAAATTTACTGTATTGGTGGATCATCAACAGTTGATAAGTCTTGTAGAGAATCCTCGTTGGTTTCACTACCTCCTGGTGTTTTCGTTAATACACCAATTCCTAAACTCATTAGACTACAAGCAGTCTAAAAACAATCAATAATAATATCAACGCTCAATAATTATAATTAAGTTTTAGCTTAAAATAAGGTACACACCTTTGACTTAAGTATATATCCGGAATCATCGGATGATATTGATACTCGAACACCAGAATCATCACTACCAGTTTGACTACGTATACATATCGGACTGTTTGTATTATTTATTGCATTATTTGTGATCAAATGATTTGTATTAAATAGATCACCTTCACTACGACTCAGTCTTTTCGTTGAACATAATCCAATAGAATTCAATTTGATACGTTTACCTCTATTTATTAAATGATTTAACAATTTCGAGCCTTGTTTACAATATAAATAAATCTGACCAGGTCCCGCGGGGAATTCCCTACAAAATAATACATAGGTAGTACTATAATTTCAAATATTTTAATTGAATCGCGCCAAAAATTAATACTGCCACCTACACATAGATGGCGTCAATTTGAATTTGTTGTTGAACTAATAATAGACCTACGTTTTATTTGTCTATGTATTTTACTTACCCGCTAGTATGCATAACAACAATCAATTTATCATCAACTGGTTGTGATGATGCTTGTAAATGGAATTGATGGAATTGATACCATTGCCAACAAATGATTGGATCACCGGTACATGGATCACTGATTACGATATCTTGAGAATTTGTACCTAAAACACCATGCAATCCAACTAGACCAGCAGCTCTGGAATGTATATTGTCCACTAGTGAGACGTGGAAATTTGATTCACCCACTGTAACGAACAGAAATTATGAGACAAAACATAGGAATATGGAGAACGTAGGTCGGTAATTTCCAGCAAAGATAACGCGAAAACGCGTGCATTTGAAAGAACGGCCGATATGGCAATCAATCATACTAATGAAACTGTACTTCTAATTTCTAATGTGCTATTAGAAGATCCAAAAATGAACCAATTTTGAGAAATTTGAGAAAATGTCAGTAGGTATAAATATACCAATCCTTGCCCAAATGGGCAAGGATTGTGGTCTACAGAATGCACTGATTTAGCACATTGTGGTATCAATTGATAGAGCAAATGAAGATGTACTTCCAATACGCTGTCACGTTTCGAAACATGCACAAGTTTTTTGGAAATTTTGATTTGAAAACTTCGAAAATTGTATTATAGGCAACACACTATATTCGTTATTTGAAAAATTCCGCATGAAGAGATGAATTCGTGGTTGCGTTTTGTTTTTAATTCAGGCGCTACGGCGTTTAGCAAATGACAAATAATCGTAAATACGGCAGTTTATGGTCACATGACCAATGATTTGTTATTAGAACACTACTGATAGAGCAATGATTTATATTGCCATCTTTGTTTTACACATTAGTCGGCTGATTTTTCTAGCTCTCTTCAAGTTGACAATTATTAGTTCGTTCGTTAGTCATGTCACATGTGACTATAAACTTACATGGAGACGACTATAGTGTTTAGTTAATTGGGAATTAAATTTGAATAGCAAATAATGTGTATTATCGGGCTAATCAAAGACATACGTTCTTCCAGATCGAAAATAATTTGTCACGCCCGATATTTGTTGTGAAATTTCGTCTAGAAAATACCTGGTAAATAAGAAGCAACACATAACATCTTTCTAATCGATGTCATCCATTCTTGTGTATCACTTTCTGAACTGCCAGCTAAAAATAATAATGGTTTTTGTTGTTTACCAATTGTAAATACACCAAAAGCATATTGTTTAGTTCTAGATTCTGTACGACAAATGGTCGATGAACGTGGTAAATAAACACAATTCAATACAGAACCATCTGAAGATGTCTTTAATTTTAATTCAACACCATTATCAATACTATCTAAACGTTTCAATTCACACCATTGCTTTTGCCATGCCTACAGACAAATAAATAACAATTAAAATTAATTATATCAGTATGTCGTTGATTAAAGAAAAAAACTACGAGAAGAAGACATTGACTACTATACGATAACTTACCTTCCAGGGTGTAAATCCTCGCCGACTTCTTTCTGATATTTTTACATCAATGTAACCGCAAACCATATCATTCCCTAACATTTCTTTCTATTTATTATTCACCACACTATCACTATTACTATTATCATTTAATAACTGCTTTTCTTTTTTTTTTAATTCAGAAAATTATTGCCACCGACATACAAACACATGTATCAACACATATTCACTCTTCTACAACCCCTCCCTGCTCCGTATGAAGAAAACCCGCCAAAGCGCATTCATGACACACACACACTGGGTGCATTTAATCAAAGACACACGCACAAAATCAGCTCCGGCATAAAGGCAGTAATGGACTAGCCCCTATCATATACATTCATATAATATTTTATTAATTTAATTAATGTTAATCGTGGACGATATAAAATTGGGTGTTAATATTATTATAATATGCCCACATTGAGTATCAATTGATGGAATTATTTTATTTCACTATTTCTAGGGTTTTTTTAGTCTTTTTTTTATCCAAAAATTATCGGCTGATATTGAATTATTCCAGATTATAGCGAAAGAGAAGTATACTGCGTTTACTCCATATATTCCATTAAATACTATTAATATAGCAGGTGTAGGGACCGTTATCAGTTATTAGCTTATGAATTGAGACCCCCCAGGACTCCAGATAAAGGTATTTTGTGGGGTAGTGCCTGGAGGTTCAAGTGTAGATTGAAAATAACCTCTTATATACAGTGTGACTGTGAAATCCCTTACATAATTCAAGCCACCACCACAAAAAAAGAACAGATTTTTCTTATATAATAGGGGGTGACTTGAAAACTGTGAGCAATTTTAAAGTCAGCCTGTATAATAAGTTGACGTCCAGTCTTCAGGTGTCACTGTAATGAGTATGTTGATTGGCCTGCGTATTTGTGGGTGAATTCGAACTTTTATCAATTATCGTTATCATATAATTAGTTTAGTGTTTATTAGTTGTATTATTGTGCACAGCGCAAATCATTGGACGCCTACTATCACATTAATACTGTCTCTTCAACATCTATCTACTATGGTGGACAACCGTTTCGCGGTGACTGATTGATATGGATAGTGAGATTTGAATATGGTAAACAATTTTAAAGTCACCCTGTACATTAACATTAACTTAGGGGTAGATTTTGTAGGGTTAGTTCAGTTGACCTAGGCGTCATTCTACCTACGACCCTGACACAGAATAATAAACAACCAAACGGGCCCATTCTCATGTGGTGGCATTGATGATACAGTGCGAATTTTATAAGAAAAACCTTTAGAATTTTGAATTTCCAGTGGCGCCCGATATTATGAAAGTCTCTAATAATGAGATTTTTGTATATCAAGTAGTGCCTTTTATGTACCGCCACTGCCACAGACTTACGAATCAAATCGAAGCGTTCACCGAGAACTATCGATTACGCTCAAAAATCTGACCGAAAAAGTTTTTCTTATGAAATTCGCACAATATATTACTTTTGCTTCATTGCTCTATCGTTATAATTGATGTATTGCTTTAGTGAGGACTGCCATCTATTCATAGTTTCACTATACACGTTGCGACCGTCCGTTCGTGAGTAAATCGGAGCGTGTGTAGAAGCCTTTAGATTACCCGCCATTTGACAGTGCTACACGAGCACCATCTGTTTGAGTATATGCAAAGCTCATTTTGACAAATGACATCATTTTGACATTTTGACAGACTTCAAAAACAACAACAACAACAACAAATTGTAATTTAGCCCTAAAATTAAGTTAATTCCTGTAAATTAGTGATAAATTCGTAATTATAATGCTTTTGTGTAGATTATGCCATGAATTTGAACATGCCAGTTGTATTAAAAACATGTTTTTATCTAAAAAATTCAATCGATTTGTATGGGAATTTGTTACAGAACTAACTGGACTAGAAGTAAGGGTGACAAAAAAATCGTAATTAATATACAATTCATTGTTTCTTTGTACATTTTTTAGTTATCAAGAGATACTGCATTTCCTCAAATGATTTGTCTGAATTGTTTTCAATTATTGTTTGATTTTTACCGATTTAAGGGCGAAATTATCGATTCAGAGTCTCAGTGTCGTCAGGAAAATTACGATGGACCTGCATGTCGATTATGTAATTTTAAAGCTGCATTAAGATTGTATGAAAACATATTTTTACATCAAATAGCTGGTCAACAAGTACCGGATATTGTTAAAGAACTATTAGGATTACAAGTAAAATAAGAGATACTGTGCCAGTTTCAAATCCCTTCAACTCATAGTCACATTCTGAAAACATATTATATACCAGATAAGGCACTTTTTTAGGTACATAGATGGACTTAGAGTGTGACTTGACGTTGGTTAAGAAACTGGCCCCCATATTAGAGTATACCCTTTGTAATCGCCTTTTTTCTTTCTAGTTATCTAAAACTGATTCATTTTCAAAACTAATTTGTCTTGGATGTTGTGATCGATTACTAGAGGCTTATAATTTTAAACAACTAGTGTTTCAATCATTTAAAGTATCATGAAGAAAATGCCAAGAATAAGGCTAAAACTAATATAAATACAAATAAGAACAAACCAATCGGAGATAGTGAAAATCAAAAAACGAATAACATCAATGTTAAAATTGAAAATTCGAATAATATAGAGTCGGATGAAGAAGCCAGTAGGACACAATTTATTAAAAACAACAAGATTGATTAGGAAACCCATGAATGTCCACAATGTAAGATTTTTAAGAAGAAACTATATTTGAAAGCACATCTGAGAATCCACAATGAAGACAAACATCACGTCTGTGTATATTGTGATAAGCAATTTAATTCCCGAAAATGTTTAAAAGCCCATTTACGAACGCATACAGGTGAAAAACCGTACACGTGTACATATTGTTCAAAAAATTTTACTCAACAACAAAATCTTGTAAGACACATAAGAATCCATACTGGAGAAAAACCATATTTAATGTACATATTGCCAGGATAGTTTCAATCAAAACTCAATTCTAGAAGTTCATCTAACAAAACATACTGGAATCAGACCATTTACATGTCCACATTGTAATCAGAGTTTTGTTAAAAAGCTTCGTTTCCAGAACCATTTAAAACTACCTTGGTCATATCGGTGAGAAATAAATCAATAATTATTATTTATAAAAATTATATTTAACAATAATCTTGTACTGTTTTTCTTCTTTTTTTTCCTCTTCTCTCTGTTTTCTTTCGTCTGTTCAACAATAGAGAAACATAATCAACAATTTTTTACACAAATAAACAAAATATTACATAAGTTTTCACCGACACAACAATCTACAGATTAGCGCCACAATTGTTCTCTTATCTCTAATTAATATAGATAACATTTACCTGATTAGTTTTTATTTTTTATGATTTTTTGATGACAGATCTCTTCAATCGTCCACGATACAAATATACACATTATATGTACCTAAACAAACAATTGTTTAAATATATATTTCTATCCAATAGGTTTTTTTTTCTAGTTTGTACCATCCAGATACCCTTTCCTCTAATAACAACACAGACAACTATCAATTATTCCACAAATTACATTGTTTTTCTTGTAAAAAAATCGTATAGAAATCGTTTCAGTTTCGTAACAGAACAGGATCTTTATAAAGGATTTAATTTAAAAATTTTCATTAAAATGTTGCTGATTTATTTATCAAAAAAGGAACTTTATTTTGAATAGTGAGTGATAATAAAAATCAGCAACAAAGTTCTATTCAGCTGTGAAACTTGATTAAAATTTCTACATCATTTTTTTATAATAAAAACAATATTTACAAACTCTACCAAATCTTAATTAGTTAATTAATAATAATAATAATAATAATAATGATAAAACTTAAATGTAATAAATTTCTACAAAATACCTAAAAAACAGGTAATAATATCAACTCATTTTTTTGTAAAAGAAAAACAATCTTGCACAAGATCAATTAAAAAGGGGAAGAAGAAGAAAAAAATCATTGATTCCCGCGATTTTTCTCCTTATCATTATCATTACATACATACACACCACAATATGTATATTAATCGAATAAAACAAGAAATGTTGACATTAATATAACGCGATAAAATTTAAAACTTAATAGATTTATACCTAATTTTAATTTAAAAATATGTATAATATATAGATAGATATAATAGATAGATATTTACATTTTAATAATAATAATTACATTTATAACTAATTTAATATCACATAACATATTTGACACATTTGAGAAAATGATTTCTGTGTTTTTTTTTGCCTATTTTAATTTAAAAACATCATTTTACAACTACTAACCTTAGGTGGTAGTTTTCGTTTTAAATTAATTAGTTCGGGTTTTCTCAATCTCAATTATTTGTATATAAAATTATGTTTTTCTAACATTTTGGTTCAGTCTTGCACAAAGTTATCTTCAATTTTATCCAGTTTTAAATATTCAGCTAGCTATTCTCATCTGCATCTAAATGTTCATTTGGATTCAATTGATTCAATTTATTTGGATCGTTAATAAAAACTTTCTTAGCTAAAGTCTACAATTAAACAAAAATAATTATTATTCTAACAACAATAAAACGTAGAAATAAATACGAACCTTTAAGCTCTCTAAACATTGGTCCCCATCTGCTGTATTAATTTCAGTTAATAAACTATTCGAACGTTCCAATTCAGCATATAAACCAAATGGTATTTTTGCAAGACATTCTAATTTCATTATATGCATTTTAGAACGTAGATGTTTAGCTAGATGACCATGTATTCGAAATGCTATATGACAATCAATACATTTAAATGGACGTGGTTCTGATGATGATAAAGCTGGTGATGATGATAACTGAAAATAGAACAACAACATTATACACAAAACTCTAGAAATTATTCAAAGAAAAATAAATTACTTTATTATGATGACTAGCACTGCGTTCATGTTTTTGTAAATGGCCTTTTGTTCTAAAACTTACAGAACATGAATGACATCGAAATGGACGTTCCAAATAATGGATATTCATATGTAAACTACAACAAAAAAAAATTACAGAAATGAAAATGAATGAAACTATTGTTGAATTGATGTGAGTTTCACAACTTTTCTATATTTTGAACTTTTAGGCTCATTTCAAACCACGCAAATCAGAATCTCTCCCAAGCGAATCAAACAGCTTCGGAGTGATTCTGATTGATTCAAATCCGTTTGGTCTGAATTCAGCCTTATTCACTACGGTGTGTATATACGAGGAGATTTCTTCTTTCCTCACTTGTTCCCTCTCTTTCAAAACGAGAGAAAAAGAACACCTCTATTAATTTTTAGAGAAACAGGATATATCCGTCTCTTTATTTGTCGACAAACAGAGAGAAAGGGACGAAGTTAGGAAAGAAGACACTTCCCATATACAGGTATATTCAAATACAAGTGTGGTCTAGAGGAGCATGGGGCTGAAAGGAATGACAGACATTTGCAATCTTTGATACATGAATCGGAGCGAGATAAAAGCATGACGATTTCTCTACTTTAAGTGCTGTGAATAGTAGTATCAGCTTCGGTGTCTTGCTCCAATTCACGTGTCTGTCAATTCTGTTGCTCTCGCGCTCCTCCAGGCCACACTTTTATTTGGATATACCTGTATATGCACCTTTAGCTTAAATTTTAATTTCTACACGATTTCCTGTATACACTTTACTGTTTCTACTGAAAATTGTGGGTAAAAAATCACCAAATAACTTACCGTAGTTGTGAAGGTTTACTGAAACTCTTCGAACATATACTACAACTCTTGCTACCTTCTGATTTAACAATCAATTCATTGACATCTTTATTACACATCCCACCAACAATCGAATCACCATGATTGTTATTATTATTATTATTATTATTACCACCAACAACAACACTATTAGCACCGATTATGTCACGACCTGAATTATCATTATTACTATTACTGTTAATATTATTATTATTATTATGATTATTGTTATTATTACTATTATTAGAATAATCATTTTTTGTGGCAATTTTTAAATATTCCGATGCTACACTCTTTGCTAATGTATTCTTTTCTAATTTAACTTGTTTGGTTGCAACATCCGCCAAAGTTTCCATTGCACTATTATCATATTCTATTGGTTTATAAATTGGTTTTTGTGGTGTTGGTTCATTTATAATAATATTACTGTTTAGGACACCACTAGCACTACCACTCCCATGACTAGATGGTACGTGTGGAGATTGTGATTCAATAATATAATTAAGATTTGTATCACTCTGTATTGGTGTTAAAACAACAACATTACCATTATT
>JAZBHA010001469.1:0-20517 GCA_037464855.1 Iselma pallidipennis | reverse complement strand
ACACAAAAAAAAAAACAATAATGCGAATAGAATTCAGTCAATTAAAGGAAATTACAAAACAAAAGGCCTCCAAAAACAGGATGAAGGTTAAATATTATCGGAAGTTGATTGATATACATATTATGTTGTAGTATGTAGGTAAGTAAATATGTTTATATTCGCGAGCATCTGCATGACGTCCCCTCTATAATGTATGCTGGTGGTATAAATATATAAGTGGGCGTAACATACTACTACTGCACCAAAATCAGCCTTAATCATCATCATCATCATCATCATCATAAACAAATTATATAACCGAAAATCAAAATAATAACAACACACCAGCAACAAAATATGCACCTTGCACGAGCAATGGCAACAATCAGTTTTAAATGTATGTAAATTTATACTGACTGTAGAAATAACCAATAATAATGATAATAATAATAATATTTTGTGTATAATGTTGTTTTTGGGTTTTTGGTAAACTTACAAGTTCCGTATTCTCCTTGACGACCTGTGAGACGGTCTCTCTCAATTGAGCTGCTGTTCCTGGTTTTCCCAGTCCACGAGCAAATTTCCGTTCACTCATTTTTTCATTTAAACACGAATTTTCACCAATATTATTGTGGCACTTTTAACAACAAACAATAAATATCCAATGGCACATTCTCAATTATGATTTAACTAAAATATATCGCGTCCGTATTACAACATTTTCGGCGGCTTGTCGTATTGTTGTTGTTGTCGTCGTCTCGTCTAACCATCGAATGAATTTGAAATGACAGCAAATGTTAACCTCTCAACCTGTTGTGTTGTTGTTGGTCGTCTATCTTCGGCGGCGGATGAAAGTAAAATGAATGGTGGCGTTTAAATATTGAACACTTTAAAAATTACTTGTTCACGTAGAATTTTCGTACTTCCGGGCGGAAATTCGTGGAAATTCCTATTGAAAACTTGCCATCGGAGGTGGCGCGCGGTTTGAGACTTTTTTTTCATTTGTTTTTGCGGGGCATGGCGGTGGTTCATGTTACGTCCAAACTTGAAATTGCCAATTTTTCAAAAATAATTCTAATAATGATAATAATAATAATATTGAATACGGAAAACTTGAAAAATCAATCTGTTTGGTAAAATATATAAGAAAAAACATCAATTTGATAAATTAAAATACTCCAAAATCTAAATAGATGGCGATAGTGTAGTAACGCATGCTAAGACATACGTTTGTCATGGCACATTTTGACCATACATTTTGTAGATCACACTATACATTGTGGTATTAAAAATAGAGCACCGGTTCTATAAATAAGCGAAAACAACCAATCAATAGGTTAATAACTTCCGATGGGGGTATAGAATATAAAATTTATGTTATTCTTGCGTGTTGTTCACTTTTATATATAAATTAGAATGATGAATAGATCCAATTTCCATTAAAACTTCAACAGTTGAACAACTACGAAATTGTAGTGAATAAATAAAATATTAAAGTAAGTACTTTAATAATAATAAAATTTTGAAAATTTTGCCTGTAGCAGCGCCCTCTACTTGGTTGTGCCCTTAGACACCAAAATTTAAAACCTCCTCCAAATTTCGAGGTTAGAATGCCCCGTTATTTTTCAAGGGCAGTGATGTGATAAGCAGCGAAAAAAGTGAGCAAAAATCCGATATTTATCAAAACAAATTTCGTAATATTT
The DNA here is from genome assembly GCA_037464855.1 of Iselma pallidipennis. Taxonomy (NCBI): domain Eukaryota; kingdom Metazoa; phylum Arthropoda; class Insecta; order Coleoptera; family Meloidae; genus Iselma; species Iselma pallidipennis. Next base: position 18,835 of record JAZBHA010001469.1, on the reverse strand, counting down.
ATTGATGAAATTATTTGGTGGGAAAATAAAACAAATAGTGAAAAATATTGCATTGCATCATCATTTCTAAAAATACCATCGCCTAATTATAGTTTTTGGAAATTTTGTAGATAGTGCGCGAAAAACTATGGACGAAAATATTATTATTTACAAATAGTTTGGCTTTTTTTTGTTAAATTTTCATTAAAATAAATAATGGAAGACGAATTAGACGATAAGATCCTATATCAAACGTACGTGTCCCATATGAAAATCATGTCCCGTATAGCATGGGGTGTACCATTAAACATCTCCCCAATAACCACTAATCTATGGAGATTAATAAAATTCTACATGTTCCGACCTGAAATAATCATATTTGGTACTATATTAGTGTTAATATTGATGTATATGCAAGTTGTTGATGTATGGAGTCGTAATTTATTAGGGCGTCTGCAATATACCCTCAATCGTAGTACAAAAACCAAACAGGACAAATTGACCAATTTCTTTTCAACGGATGTAGAGAAATCTAGTTGGGAAATGAAAATGGGTCCAGTAGCAGCTTATGCTGTACAAGGACGACGTCCGAAAATGGAAGATCGTTTTGTTATCAATGATAATATCAATAATACTGGTGTGGCATTGTTTGCTGTATTTGATGGACATGGTGGTGAATTTGCTGCTAATTATGCCAAAGAGAAATTAGTACAAAATCTATATAATCGTGTAATTGAAATCAAAGATCTTGTAGCAGGTAAAATGGTCATACCAGCACTAACATCAAATACAGATTGTGATGAAGAGGAGAAGATTGATGAGAAACCATCCACACCTAGTTTAGCTGAACGACGTAAAAGTTTCCGTAAAACCAGCTCCACAACGGATGAATGTATTAAAGGTGCCAAAGAGATAACTGATCCGGAATTGTTGGACAAACTCGATAATGTATTCTATTATAGTTTTTTTTTTTTAATTTAAATAATCAATTTGTTATAAATATTTCCAGGTACGTCCGATAACTCGAGAAGTTCGACCAGTACGTAAACAATCCTTCAAAAAGGCCCCATCAACTACTTATTTCGATAAAACCGGCACTGTAAATTATGGTAAATTATTAACAGACGAAGTACTAGCTGCCGATCAACATTTAATTGAAACCGCTAAGAAAAGTATGGATGTAGCTGGAACAACTGCCCTAATTGCTATTTTAGAAGGTAGTAAATTGATTGTAGCTAATGTTGGTGATTCTCGAGGTGTTATGTGTGATAATCGTGGTAATGTTATACCATTATCATTCGATCATAAACCGCAACAGATGCGTGAACGGAAACGTATCAAAGAAGCTGGTGGTTTTGTTACATTCAATGGTGTATGGCGTGTAGCTGGTATATTAGCAACTTCACGAGCATTAGGTGATTACCCATTAAAAGATAAAAAACTCGTTATTGCCGATCCGGATATTCTAACATTTGATTTAAATGATCACAAACCAGTGTTTATTATATTGGCTAGTGATGGTTTATGGGATACATTTTCAAATGAAGAAGCAATCAGTTTTATTAAAGAACGATTAAATGAACCCGATTATGGTGCAAAAAGTCTAACATTACAATCATATTATCGAGGATCTTTAGATAATATTACTGTGATTATTATTAATTTCAGAGATAATAAGTTCAGCTTCCATAGTGGAATGAGTGCTTGAGAAATATATTGATTTGCTCAAATTTTTGTTAATTTAAATAATTCTCTCAATGTCTTGTTTTTTTAATTAATTTTATTTTGTGCCAAAATTTGTGAATTTCCTGTATTTCAAGACAAACCAACTCTGTTGATGTAATGACTGTAAGGTTTGTTTTTTCTTCTTCTGATGTATTATGATGGAATAAAAATCGTCAAAAATAATATGATTTGTAATTTTTAATTAATACCATGGTTTTTATAACAATTTTTTTTGTAAAAACAAGCCATCACGAAAAAATTAAATACGGGCGCACGATATAAAATCATAATTATTTACAATAATAAATCTCTAATGGTATAAATTCAACAAAAAAAACCTAAATAAAACTTTTAAATTATAAACAAATCCGTTCGGTTTCCTAGGATCTTGATCCGAACACTTTGTAAATGCAAACAATAATTCATACTTACAGCTTTCTGTTGATTAAAATAACAAAATAAATATTAAAATATATGATTTTATAAGATTTCAAAATCATGTTCCGAATCGCAATTATGCCCACTATCGAAATCGGCTGCTTCAATTGCCTCATCTAATGCCGGTGTCCATTGTTTTGGTTTATCATAAGTGATCTCGAATAATGGTTGACTTTCTGGTGTTATCAATTCGTCGTGAATTAATTGGCACAAATCATTAAAATCGGATTCAGTACTACAGAAGAAGCACTTGAAAAAAAAAACACACAAAATCAATCAATTAATCAATAAATTATCAGGAAACGAAAAAAAGACAATTACCAATGCCACAGACGGATCCATACTAAGTATATTAATTCTAGATGCATATTTACAATGATAAGACATATCCATTTCAATTTGTTCTTCATTATCTTTATTTTCAACAGAACCAGATTTTTGTGTTGTATGTGGATCTAAATAAATAACTTCATTACCTACACAACCGATAAAATATAACGCCAAATTCGGTTTGCCACCAATTACACCTAAACTCTGTTTAAATTGAAACGTTTTCTATCCGGAAAAGAATCAAAAATTATAAAGATTTATATTTAATCGTGATATGATAATACCTTTAAACCATTAATATAGATTGGATTGATTTCTTGTAGCCCCAAACGTAAAGGCACTATAAGTAACAAAGGTTGCCATTCGTTATGTAAATATTTTGTACTATTACTTTGTTCCATTTTCGACTGGTTTAAACAGAGTTCCTCTAGAAATTTTCGTATTTATATTATCAATGTTTACATTTAAAACATTCCAACTTACTTATATCACTAATTATGAGCGTGTTATCCAATGCTACATGAATAGCAATTGAACTCCAATCATCATAAATAACTAATTTCCTTTAAACCAAAAAACAGTGTAAATAAATAAAACTAATTACTGATCGTAATTGGAATACTTTAGAACTTGTGCTACCGTATTTGGTCCGAACCATTGTCCAACATCTTTCTTTTCCGATATACCCATCATAGCTATTTGATGTATAGAGAATGGTGCTTGTCGTTTATCTTCGAATCGTTTCAATATTTTCAAATATGTTGAATCTCTAGTCTCCGGTTCCCATAACCAATCCCGGCCTAAATGTAATGTTATCAATGCTTGTGCTAATACCATTTGGCCACATCGTAACATACAACCCCATCCCTTATCAGTGGTTAAACCTTCATCACCACCAATTGGTACGAAACTTCTTCTATATGTAAACCATAGTTTCGAATAGATATCTTGACGGATGATATCGAGTTCTAGAATATTTATAACCTTGTTGTTATTTTCGTGTTTTTTTTTTCAGATAAATGATTGTTTATCTATACCTTGAATGGCGTTATACTTTTTGCCTAAAATATATACAGGTTCTGTGGTTTGTGGAATATCGTCTGGTTCAATTGTTGCTTCTAAATATGCTTCAAACATACCATCCATTATGTCACGTGTTGCTATACACATTTATTGTTATTTGCCAATTTACTACATTTATTAAATTACAATGCATTCGACTTATTTTGACCGAAATATTGAATGCATCTTCTTTTTTTTGATAATATGCGTTTTTTGTTATTGTTTTCGATAGGCAAACCTTATCTTTCCTTTGTCAATCAGCTGATTATTGGTGACAGCTGTCAGTGAGAAAAAACGCAGTAGTTCAAACGTTTCAAGTGGCGACAATGAACTACATGTAAAACAGTGGCGTACTTGATCTCGGTTTTTCAAATTCAATTCGCCATGTAAAAGTTGAGACGCCCTCTGTTGACTATTTATGAGAAGCTTTTCAAACACATACTTTCGCTTGCATATGGTAAATCGATTAGTTTTGGATGTGCGAAAACTAGATAACACCAAATAAACTTAATAAAAGAAAACCAATAATAATTAAGAAATAAAGGGAAATTGTTTAATCCTTACTAAAATCAGCTGACTTAGCATACACGCAAACGTACATGTATATTTGAAAAACTATACTGTGTCTCAACTCAACTTTTACATCACGAATAGACAGGTTGGTTTTTGTGTTGTGACTTCGTTAACAACGGAGCCGAAAATGACAGTTCATGCGATCTCCGGTTTCTAGCCGAGTTAAGTCAAACAAGTAGAGATTTTTATCACTTTTGCATTTAGAAGCTAGTTAACAGTAGTTTTCGTACAGTCGGATTTGTGGTCAATGATGAGATATCTATGGTATCTTCAATGAACTAGAAGATTTTAGTTCATTGTTCATTGGGTATTTCACACAGATTACGTTTACCAATAATATAGGACCGAGGAATTGTTGGTGCACAGGGAAGATATACACATGTGGCTTTTGTGCTCAGAACCAGCCAGAAAGTTGAAATATAATTGCTGGGCGCTTTTTGGGTATGGCTGTTGTGCCATCACTTTGTTCAGGTTCGAATTCATTCATGTCCTACGAAATGCTATTCCAAGTTTGCAAGTCCGGTCTTTTCCAACTGAACTAAAAAAAATTCCATCTAATAGTTGTAACGCCACTGGAGAGGTTGCCGTCTTTAGTTCACTTGTACCAGAAGTAGTTCAAATGCAACTCTTTCTGACAGCATAACCTAGAAATATTCAAATTTTTAATTTTATAAAAAATAAGAATAAAAATACATAATGATCTATGAAAATGTTATCTTTTCTCAATTCTAAGTTTTTTCAATCAATTTTGAAAAGTACAACAAAGTATTTGCGTTATACATCAACATCAAATTCGACATTAATTTTGGGTATTGAAACATCCTGTGATGATACCGGTTGTGCTGTTTTGGACACTAATGGGAATATTCTAGGAGAATCTCTAAATTCCCAACATCTTATTCATCTAAAGTAACCATTTAAAGTTAATATAAAAGTGCTTATTTAATAAATATATTAATTTTTCCGTTGCAGAAACGGTGGTATAATTCCACCGATCGCTCAAGATCTACATCGAAGAAACATTGAAAATGTCGTCCAAGATGCTATCAATAAAGCTAATATTAAATTTGAAGATTTAAATGCAATCTCCGTTACTGTTAAACCGGGTTTACCATTATCATTATTAATTGGTACAAAATATGGTAAACATTTATGTCGAACGTATAAAAAACCATTCATACCAATTCATCATATGGAAGCACATGCTTTAACAGCACGTATGGAAGATAAATCAATCGAATTTCCATTTCTTGTGTTATTAATTAGTGGTGGACATTGTTTGTTGGCGATTGCACAAAAAGTCAATAAATTCCTATTACTTGGTGAAAGTTTAGATGATGCTCCCGGTGAAGCTTTCGATAAAGTAATTTTCCTATAAATCAATACTATTACGATTTTTTAATCAATTATTTCAATAGGTTGCAAGACGAATGAAATTAAGGAATTTAGAAGAATATTCGAGATTATCTGGTGGACAAGCTATCGAATTAGCTGCATCCAAAGCAGATAATCCTTTAGAATTCAAATTTACAATCCCTTTAAAACAAAACAGAGATTGTATGTTCAGTATGGCTGGTCTTAAGAGTCAAGTCCAGCGACACTTGATAGCTGAAGAAAGCAAATATGGTAATTAAAACATTATTGTTATAATTTTGATTGTATTTTTGTGTTCGATAGATGTTCCAGCTGATGGTGTCATTCCAAATGTGAATAATCTATGTGCCGGTTTCCAATTAGTTTTAACAAGACATTTATGTCATCGTGTTCAACGTGGCATGCTTTATGCAAATCGAACCGGATTAATACCAAAAGACAAACAAGTTCTTGTAATTATATCGAATCAATCGGTATTCTAATGATTAATTCGAATTATTTAGGTTGTTTCAGGTGGTGCAGCATGTAATAATTTCATTGCTAAAGGTTTACAATTCGTATGCGACGATATGGAATATAAACTAGTCCGTCCATCGAAAAAATTGTGCACCGATAATGGAATCATGATTGCTTGGAATGGTGTTGAACGATGGAAGGAGAATTTAGGAATTTTTAATAATTTTGAAGATATTGATGTTGAGAAATCTAGCCCGTTAGGGGAAAGTTTAATAGATGATGTAAGAAATGAAAATATTTCATGTAAATGGACCAAATTAACACAACTTAATTATCCACAAAAAGATTGGAAATAAATTGTTTTAATAAAAAAATTATTTATTTTAAACTAATCTTGGACCTTTTTCAGTAAGTTTTTGTTTAAGATTTGGATATAAATCGTAATTTTTATCGATTTCATCTTGATTTTCTTGTTCAGCTAAAATATCTAAAAGGTGGCGTAATTTCTCTTTAACTTTTTCAACATCATCTGGTCGTTCTTTGGCTGAAATTGCAACGATTTCAGTGAAATTCAAGAATTTTTCGGATCTCATATCTTCTGGATAATCCCTTGAAATATCTAGAAAATGAATTTGATTAAAATTAAAATAACAATTGCAATTCGTTTTTTTGTTTACCAGATAATGATTTCAATTTATCTTTAATTTCATGGTATTTATCAACAGCATTTTCCGTATCCATTTTATTGATTAAAATCATTGATGGCTTATCAAGTAATTCTTTCTTATATAATTCCAATTCCTGTAATGTTATCAATTAATTGTGTTTTTAAGGGCAAACAGGATTTCTTGTCAATACCTTATTGAGAAGCAATACAGTTTCTAAACAGCTACGATGCGGATACTGTGGACCCAATTGGAAACCATTAATATCAACAACTAGAAGTAATAGTTTTGTACGTTCAACATGTTTCAAAAATTTATGTCCCATCCCTCTATTCGCATACGCTCCTTCAATTAATCCTGGCAAATCAGCCATCGAAATTTGTCGTAGATCCTTGTACATAATAACACCAATATTAGGACGAATTGTTGTAACTAAAAAAAATCATTTTAGCAAATTTCTAAATGTTATTATTATAGAATTTTCAAACAATTTACATGGATAACTGGCTATTTTCGGTTTTGCATGTGATATAGCTTTCAATAATGTACTTTTACCAGCATTAGGAAATCCAACTAATCCAATATCAGCAATTAATTTCAAATCGAAAATTACCGGATACGATTGTCCTTTCGTACCGAAATAACCATTTTTTGGATTACCACCACTACCACCTTTTGCCAATAATAATTCTTCACCATCTTGATTGATTTCACCTAATTTCTTGCCTAGTTCAGTGTAAATTGTTACACCAACAGGTACTTCGAATGTTAAACTATCACCAGGTGGTCCGAGAATGAAATTATGTGAACTATTTCGTCCTGGTTTGGCATTGTAATGTTTCGATCGGTTGTTTTTATAAACATCATTTAATGATAAATCTTCGCGACCAATCACTTTAACATCACCGCCTTGACCACCGACACCACCAAACCTAAATAATTAACGTAATTAATTAGATTTTTTTGAGGTTATTAGGTGGAAGGAACTTTACTTTGGGAGACCATTGCCACCACTACCACCAGTCACAAACACTTTCAGAGAATCTCGAAATCCTTGTAAATATTTTCGAGGTATTTTGCGTACTTTTCCTAATAAACTTGCTGTAATGTACATATTTTGTTAAATTTGTACATATCTTCAAACTCGATTCAATAATATTTTTTAGGTTATGTTACAAAAATGTGAGGTTAGTTTGTCAATGACAGCTGACAGCCGCTGTAAGGTAGAGATCCTTGATACCGGCCGGCTGGCACTAATTGTGGCGGGTAATTTAAAAATTGGATAAAATTTAAAGAGCTCCACACACGCCTACGCAAACCGCAAACTGCAGTCTGCGTATCCAAGTCCGGGTAATAACCGGAGCGTACAATTAACAATGATAAATAAAATGCATTACTGTTGTTTTGACCATTGGTTTAATAATATTGCGTCTACAGTACTGGAATAAATAAATATTCTATATACAAATTTTACCAATCCCATATACAAATTATTATTATTTATAATAATATAATTATTACTATTAATATATTGATCACGCAACAATATATTGGCTTGCCTCTGCATTAGGCCATAACTAAAAAAAATCATCTAAAAAATGATATTGTTGTTCCTTTCCGTTTCACCTCTCACACCTTTCTGATCAAGCAAAATCGATCCGTTAAAAATTTTTTTTAATATCCTAAACAAGGCAATACGGTTGGTTCCCTTAAAAGCTAAACAGTTCAGTAGATTTTTTTCTTTTTAGAAAATGACTATTTGGAATAAACTACGATAAATCTTACAATTAAAAATAACTAGAAAATAGAAAAGAAATCGCACAGAAATGTATAGTATTAGAGCTGCAAATAAATTTTTTTTTGGATATGGTGGAACTTTAATTAAGTACAGTGTTAATTGGAATCTAATGATCCATGTACTATTATAATAAAAAAAAAGGATATAAATGAATAATATTAACTGAAAAAACACATATTTGAAAGAAGATCATTTATAGATAAAAACTTGAGTTGTATTATAAAAAAACTACCTATAATATTTATGTACAATGATCAATAGATTCCAAAAGATAATTTATCAAATCCAAGTATATTTCAGTCAGTAATTGAAATCTGTGCAAATCCTATCAATGCTTTATCATCAGGAGTTTCATTGGAACTTAAACCAGAATTCTGAAATAGTTTTACAATTAGATTTCTATTTATAAAAACAAACAAATAATTGAAAAAAATCAGAAGACTTACTAAAGGAAACGTAACCACTTTCATTGCATCTCTAGTATCAATTAATTTTTGTAAATTTTCCGTAATAGCATTAGTATCTTTATCATCAACTAGTCCAGCACCAACTAATTCAGTGGCAATACCTTCCGATGAATCTTTACCAACAGCAAATTCAAATCTGATATCATTCAATTCTCTTTTAGCATTCCTGTAAGATAATTTCAACAATTCAATATAAATGTCTGTTGATTTTTTGAAATTTTGTCGAACCTCATTCTCAAAACTAGATTGACTGGCGGTGGATCACTTTCACTACTTTCATGATCTGAACCGGACGAACCAGCTGATGCTAATGTGTTCATTGGTTTTGTATCTGTATCACTTTCACTAGATGGACCTTCATCACCGTCATCTTCACTCGACCATACCCATTCACCGGTTTCTTTACGATGTAAACGACCCGATGTGCCGGGCTGCCGCTTGGATGCCTACATTCAAATAAAAAACACGAAAATAAATGATTGAGAATCATAAATAAAGTAAAATAAACCTTTTGTACACGTGTCTCTAAACTTGGTCCTATCGCAACTAGTGTTTGTTGTAGATACTTCTTATCTTTAGCTTTTTTGAAGAATGGATGTTTTAATAATTCAGAAGCTGTAGGTCGTTTTGGAGCCTCTTTTTGTAGACAATCAGTGATCATTTTCCTGAAGGTTTTACCATAAGCCTACAATTTGGTATACAATTGTTTTCTTAAATTTCTCTTACTTTTCCTGACATACTCCTTTTTTACCTTGTACTGATCTTTTTCTTCTGCTCCAGTATCAAGGTTTGGTGGGTCATTTTGTAAAGTCAACATAAGTACCTTCATGGGTGGATATTTATGATATGGTGCTGTACCTGTTGCCATTTCAATAGCGGTTATACCAAATGACCAAATATCAGCTTTAAAATCATAACCGTGATCCTAAGAACAATATATATTGATAGTTATATAAATGAAATAAAAAAGAGAGAAATTCAAGACCTGTTCCATAACTTCTGGCGCCATCCAACAAGGTGTCCCAACAAATGTATGTCGAACTTTTTGTCTTGATAAATCGCGACCTGTTGCTAACCATGCTGATACACCGAAATCAGCAATTTGAACTGTACCATCTTCACCCAAAAGAATATTACCAGCTTTAATATCTCTGTAAAAAATGGAAAATAAATGGGTTTAATTTTTTTTCAATTCCAATAATCACAACTAGTTTTTGGTACCGGTGAATTTGACCATTACTATGAAAATATTCTAAACCTTTTAGAACTTCTCTAAGAACTGTTGCAATGGTAGCTTCGTCAAATACACCATGTTTACAATTTGTTGCACGCATTTTATGTTTAATAATATCCAATAGGCTACCACCTTAAAATTTGAAAATTGACCAAAGTTGTATTATTGTTGGAAAAATAAATACAAAATAGTAATACTAGCTTACCTTCAAGCAACCTTAATACCAACCATAATTCTTCTTTGACTACAAAACTAGTATAATATGTAACGACATTTTCGTGATTACAACTGGACATTGCTTGAATTTCTTTGAGCAATTCATCCATGGAAGTATTCCATTTTTCTAAATTAATACGTTTGATGGCGCATTTTTCATTGCGTGGCTTACAGAAAGCTCCATGAACCACAGCAGTTGCACCAACACCTGTCCAACAACAACAACAATAAAAATAATTAATTTAAACAAATTAGATGTTTTGTTGTTAGTAAGAGTTTGTTGTTCATGACATCTATGTCAATGAACTCATTAAAAACAACTACACCACCATAAACGAAATCCACATACAAATCAATTGACCTAATTTAAAAAGAAATCAGTTCAATCAATTGATCGATACAAACAAATTGTTGACTGTAAACAATTTAATTAACAATAAGAATATATTAAATATATTCTTATTGTTTAATAAAATGGAGAAATTTCGAGAATTCAGGGGAAAAAGTGCCCTCTTATGTACATGAAAAATCTTCAATTTTTTGCTACAAAGAAATGCAAATTGCACTGCATTATTCGACTGCATTCAACAATCGTTTTATTTCAAAAAAAAGAGAAACGATTGTTAAAAAAACTTGAACCGGAATTGAAACACCAAAAAAGTCCATAACCTATAAAGTTGAATAAAAACTGGAAATTTTCTATTAAAACCAATTTGATTTATTACAAATTATATATCAATATAATTGTAATAATTGATAGAATTGAAATATAATAAATACATACCGATTACTTTGCCTAATTCATAATCATCTTTGGAATTTGGCCAGGGGATTGTCGGCTGTGATGTTGACGCTGCCATTTTTCTTGATAATATATTTCCTATATTACCGATCGATTGACGTGCTGCCCTAGCATACCCACTGAGTGATAAATTGTGTTCTAATGATGTGGATTTTTGACGAAAGATGCCGTGAGAACCTGGTGGCGGGATAACATCATCGGAGATCTTTCTATGAAATTTAAACGAGAAAAAAAGAACTAAGGGTGAGTTTCATCAATGACAGTTAAATGTAAGCGTTGAATAAATATGTAGAAAGGAGCAGTGGGTAACCCCAAAGACACCCAAAGGCACACACTTAACTGATGGCACCTAAGGCTCAGTTCAGAATACGCGATTCAGCGTCAATCAAAATCAATCCAAATCCAAACTGACAAAGATTCGCAGAAGTCAGCATTCATAAGATTCGCTTGGTCGCTTGAAACGAGCGCGAGGTGGTTGCTACTTGGCTCTGTCTTTTAATTTCTCTACGAAGTTATCATTTCTCTCTTGTTTTAGATCTCGAGAACGACAGTTATGAGAGGAAAATCTCCCCTTGTCCCGAGCCCTAAAACGGAGCTGGTGTGCGTAGACACTTAGGGTGACTACATGTTGGTGGACCATCAAGACGATTGCCTCTTGAACACAGCAGTCGTTCTCATTTTTAAGTGTAGTTTTGGAAATAGAGAGAAAAATTATGTGCGAGGCGTGATGATTGTGGCGATTCGCCAACATGTAGTCATCCTTGATTAAATCATCGCAAATGATGAGGAGGTAAGATTATAGAAACTCGGGCAATAACGTTCGGGGAAGTCCCGATTTTCTGGGAAACAATACAATAAAGACAGTGAGCGCGTAAAGTCCGGATCCCAATTAATAAAATGAAAATGACGTATGTTTCCACAACAGCTAAAGTAGTAGGGAATCGTTGCATTTGTTACTTCGCTTCAATTCATACTAGATAATATCAGAGCTAATATTGTTGTCTTTTAGCTCTCATGTCTGCAGGACCACATTTTTTTAGAATCAGCTTGTATGAATGATTACTTTAGAACAGTGGTTGGCAACCTTTCTTGTAGGTACTAACAATAAATGCACATTTAAGCATGTTAACCACCTTGTAGGCGCACAAATAGAACGAACGTAATTTAGAGCCTTGGGACTCTTCTGATTATGAAATAAACTAATAAGCTTATACGTGTTAAATTTTGCTGTACAAAATTTTATCGCAAACGCATAGGAGCATTATTGTAGGCCCTGGGCATGGTGTCTAGGGCCTACAATAATCCTAACATCTACGAAAACAGGATAATAAAATAGAAATAAGTTTATTAAATAACTAGGCGTTGAATCGAATACAACAGTGCCTATAGGGCTTACGAAAACCTTAATGCCATTCTGTATTGAAATATTAACTAAAGACGACAATAATAATTTACTGCATTGTATTTCTTCACTATTTGTTAATTTCCATGTAATGTTGACATCTATTTTCCGATACACACGAAAAAAAAATAATAATCAAATATTTTCCTAACAGATTTGCAGGTTTTCCCCTCTTTTCCTATTTTAATTAAACACGTACCCACATACATACAAATACACCTTATGTTATCATCAGACAGAATTGTGTATAATAATTACTAATATGTAACGATTTCAATTTTGTTTTATCTAAACACACGCTTGTTGAGGATATTAGTTGAACCTACACCAAATAAAATAACGTAGATATAGTATTAACGGTTTTTTTCTCTATTACCAAATTAATCATATATGTACATATGCGTATGTATATGTATATACAAATTTGTTTCATTTGAACGATAATCAATGATTAGGTTTGATAATAATTACTGGTAAATATATATAAATTGAGATAATTGAGTTGATTCATCAATACATAGATTTTTGTAGTGCGTTGTCTGACTGAGAGTTAAAAATAATGACCGGAAGTGTAAGTATTTTTGTGTTTTTTTTTTCTGATATTATAAGAAAGTTTTTACCTTTTTCCTATTGAAAGATTGCCTAAAAAGCGATTATTTTCAAAAATAACACCATCATTTGGTTCCATCTTATAGACACCAGTTCTTCGTTTACGTAGAGAACTGTAACAATACAAGTAAAAGTGATAAGATTTCTTTTATAATTACAATACAATAATAATAATAATAATAACAATAATGAAAGAAAATAAAAATACATATAGAGGAAGGATAGAAGCTTCAAAGTTTATCAGAATTAATAAGGGCAATATATAAATAGTATTATATACATATTATTTATTTATTTATATAAATAACTTTGAGTATATGGAATAATTTGTCAAATGATACTATATTTAGCTGTCGTGTATGTATCTTCTTATGGTAAATGTACTTGTAAGGTCAAATTCATATAGGTATATGTATATTAAAATATTGTACATATTTATTTATATCAACTATTTGGACGACTTACACTTTATATAGATCAAAATTAGTACTTTATATAGGTGAGACATGGGTTTTTATCAAATCAAATTTTAAATGATACAGTAGAACTCGGTTACAGTGCTCACGACTATAGCGAGTTCACAGTCTACACCAGTGACTCTCAACTAGGGTGCCGCGAGCGAGCTCTGTAAGATAAATACAGACGAGTTCCGCTTATATTCACCCTTAGAGAGAAGGGTGCCTTCAAATTGTCATACCTTGTCTTAGGGTGCCGTCGCCTAAAAAAGGTTGAGATCCCTTGGGCTACATAAACGTTTAAACTTCCATTTATTTAATGCTTTTAAGGCTTTCGTTCACTTCATGGGTGGCTAAAGTAGCACCCCCTAAATGGTTATGTTTTGAGCTAACTAAGGGGTCACAATTGACATGGGTTCAAAGGTTTTCCCTTCGAGATCACATAATCTGCCTTTCTTTCTGTCTGTTTTATCGAGTTTTTTGAGATGATATCTGACTGGGCACTACACTGTAATTAGCCTCAGTTTGTTTTTTGTTATATCAAGTAGCTTTCTAGCATATCCTGGCGAATAGTCAGTGAAACTTTGCTATTCCACAGAACGTAAGTTTCAGGCCTCTAAATATCTGAATAAGCCACTGGGTAAAAAACGTTAGTGCAACAAATATGACACACTTGAATATGTAATCATGAAGTGAACCGCCAATTACCCCTAAATGATGTACACAGAGCCGTAACTAGAACTTTCAGCGCCTATGGCTAAATACAGAAATTACGCCTTATTTTCAGAAGATAAACGGTAAAGTAAGAGAATCATCCCCGTCACTTTTTTTTAGCTGATGTGCTTTTACACAGGGTGAGGGTCCCGATTATACTCTAATCAGGTCCACAAACCAATCTTCAGTGCCTATATAGACCTGTGGCTGAGGCCACACTGGCCATAAGCTAATTACGGTTCTAGATGTACATAAATTTCAAGCAACCTTAGGGGCTGTTCAGACACGGCATGTTAATGATCATTAAGCAAACGAAGAATCACGAGTCGACAGTCTCAACTTATCGCTGTGACATAAGACAGACAAGGATATCAAATACGCTGTGTGGGCGCTAATGATCATTAACATGCGTGTCTGAACAGCCCCTTACTTAATAATGATAGTGGAATTTGTCTTCTTATATGACCACCTCTCCAAGTCGACCACCACCACCACCACTACTAGGTTTATTGTGTTTTAAAAGTTAGCAATTTTAAAGATAATTTAAAGAGCGTTAGCCAACATTAATAAAGTTCGAGCACTAAAAAATTACTGAATTCTACTAACAAATTATTTAGAATCCGTTAAGAAACAATTACGAAATAGAAATGGAAGCTGATAATAAAGTAGAAGTTTCTTGCGAAAAATTCAGAAATTTTCCAAATATTCATGTATAGTCTGTAGATATGCTTATTGTTATGATTATTATTATTATTATTATCGTAGTAATTCATTTACACAATCAAGGCCTTTTCAATTCATCAATGAACAATTAATTGGCCGGATTTTATTCAAGATAATCCTAAATTGACAAGAATCAATTAATTATGTAAACATGACCTTTTTGAATAGATAATTGACAATATAGTCAATGAAAATTTTTTTTTAAGTTGTAATTGCAATTAAACATATAGCCACACCTAATTATTGAAATCGTTTCGAACGTATAGGTAATTCAAGAATTCCGTATATGTCACTTTTCACTGATTGACACTAATTTAAATACTATAAAAATCTTATCAGTATAAAGGAAAACTTACCCATTTTCACTGTTAACATTATTATTATTATTTTTATTATTATCTTCAGATGTTAACATTTCCATTTGTTTTAACTTTTAACACTCTTAGGAAATTCTATTTAAAAAATTCTACACTCTTACATTATTTTTTTCGTGTTCTTCTCCTTCGTCGTCGTCGTCGTCTTTAACAAATTTACTTCTCGTTGTTTTTCAATAATTTATTCACCGTTAATCAATCAATCAACACGAATATATGAATTTATAACAAGTGCGATTTTACCATACACACAGCTATATAAAATAGTATATAATAATCGACAGACTTTTAGGGGCCGTAGTGTAGAAAATGGTCTAATTTATCCATTAAACTCAATTAGTAACTTTAGAGAGATGATGAAACGTAGGTGATATCGTCACAGCAACACAGCATGTGCCTATCTATCTAGTATTTTAAAAGAAACACTAAACATAAATATATTATTATTGTTATTATTATTATTGTTAACAGTTTTTAATTTCTCTTTATCAAACAAAACAAAAGCAACAAAAACAAATTCAAAGGTATGTACCTATGTACATATATGGATTTTCTGTAACAATTCCATATGGTCACATGTTATCAGGTTTTATATGATTTTTTATTATTAACAAAATTAACAATAATGTGGTACAAAAGAGTTGTATTTGTTTTTGTGTTTTTTGTATTTTGTATTTTGTTTCCACATCCTTGACAAAATTTAAATTAGGATTTATAATTTCCGCTTTTTTCTGGTCCCCCTCTTCTTCTCTGATTTTTGTTAATACACAAAACTTGATAAGAGCTAATTTACTTTTATGTATTTAGTTGAATAGTTCCATTAAAACGTAATTTATTACTATTATTATTATGGTTATTATTATTATTATTCTTTTTTATTTACAGATTTTGGTAATTGTTCTATTATCAGGAATATTAGTTGTATCATCATCAATGAATTTCCTAAATGCTGAAGATTATTATCAAGATGATGATGCTTGGTTAGCAAATGAATATAAAGCAAGATTACATAATCGTTTATATAATAATAATAATAACAAGGAATACTCGATTGATTCTAATTACGATGATAATGATAATGATGATTATAATACGAATAATTATGATTACGAGCCAAAATCTGATGAATTTTTAGATGAAATCAAAGATATAACTTCCAGAAATATTATACATGTATTGAAAAATAAAATTATAATTAATCAGAGTTGGAGAGAATGATACAAATAATCGCTGCTATAATGTTTTAGTTAGAGTGTCTCTCTATTTATACGTTAACGTTAATTATAACGTTGAATTCTGTAACTTTCAAAAATTCTCCTTTAGAAATTTTTCTATCTGTATCTGTGTTTGTGTTCGTTTTGTATGATGACTCATTTTTATTTCTGTTTCTTTCCACCTGTTTGTCCCTTTATTCAATTATTCCCTTATTTGTTTTCCTTATCAGGAGCTTTGCAAACTGTTAGGAACTATGCGGGTTACGTCTGAACTGAATTGATCAATTAGACTACAAATCGTCCATCTGGTACACAAATGGATCTCAAACGGACAAAGGGGCTGGTATAGAAATTTACCGACCCTATTACAGGGCATCCTTAGCCTTAGGAAAGTCACCAACAGTAATGCAAGCTGAAACTGTTGCAATAGATCTGTGGACCCGAGAGTGTCTTGAGAGATCTATGTCTTAAGAGACAGCCAGATGGTGTTAAAAGTTCTAAAAACCGCCTGTGAGTGCCGCCAATCTCTGGGACAACTGGCAAAGGACAATAAACCCTCGCTTGGGTGCCAGGATATCAGGGAATTGAAGGAAACGATATAGCCGACGACGTTGCAAGAACAGGCGCAACGGTCCAACGGTTCTGTGGGCTAACCAAGATCCACAGAAAAGAGGATATCAGCAGGGAAAAGAGCATAAAAATGCTCCACCGGAAGTAGTTCCTTAGAGTGTTTTTACAGTTTGTGTGCTCACGTTAACAATACTGCTAAATCCTGATAGAAAAAGAAAGACGAATGAGCATATTATGAGATAATTTCCTTTTCGTGTCCATTTCTGATTCTTACTATTCCTTTCCTTTATGTTTCCAACAGTGTCGGATAAGGTATTTGAGCGTCTGAAGCTTATGTTTTTTTTTTGAGGAAGACTGTATTATCAAGCTTAAGCTTCAAGGGGAAAGTGTTTAAGCTAGGAGCCCAGAAACTTAAGCTCTATCAGCTTTATAGTAGGTCCGTTACTGATCTTTATTACGCCCTTCTGTTTTCGCTTCAATTACTTTTTTAGTTGCTTTTCTCCTTATTTCTTACACTTTTTCTGTTTCTGTGCTTTTTGTATTTTTGTTGTCACGGTTTGTGTCTACTTGATGTTTTTTTTATGAATTGGGTTGAACTCTCCATCTCTAATTAGCCAAATATGTATAAATCTATTCATTAATTAACGTTTTAGAGATGTCGTGAAATTGTTTCTGGACCACATCGATTAGAACGTGTCGGCTATGATATAAGACCACCACATTATCATAATATCTCTTGTGAAGAATATATAGGCAATCCGTTACAACATGGGGTAAAATAATTAAAAAAAAAAAAACAAACACTATGTATTATTATCTGTTTTTTTTTTCTCCAAAATATGAATTTATTTATAGCCAATGGTTCTTGATTGTGAAGCTAAACGAAGTGGTCATCGACAAAAATGTATGACAGCAATACGACAAATAAATGTTTTCAGAAAAGTGAAATCTTCACGAGATTCTTGTTGGAAACAGGATACTATGTGGATAGAAAATGGTTGTAATTGTAAAAGTGGTTGACATTGTTTCTCCTTCTTTTTTTCCGTTATTACTTTTAAATGAAAACAAAAAAGTAGTACTTATTAATCTATTGGGTGTTTTTTATTATATTATTATGTAATGCAATTTCTTCGCCAGAATAAAATAAACAGTTTTGCTTTCTCACCCTTTTTTTTCTTATTGTTTTTCAACAAACCACAGTCCTTTGGTGGGATTTAAACCAAAGTCATCGACACTTTAAACCGTTTCTCAAAAATATCCAGCAGAGGGCGTCTCAACTTCTATATCGCAAATAGATAACGAAAGTACGGGGATACCCCGGAATTGCGGATCAAAGAGAAATGCTTAAAATCTTCATAAAAGTCGTAATAACGAATAAATTACAACAAGTTAGAAACAATAAAGTGATATAAAAGTAATAAATATTTTTGATAGTTCGTATAAAAATAAAAACATCAATGATAAAAAATTGAGGGCTACAATTAGATTTACATATTTTTAATTATATTGTCGGATCAACACTAGATGGCAGTGTAGTCAACAATGCTACCAATCACTCATAGGGAATTTTGATTTTCCACTAAAATCTTTCCGACCCTAGAAAATTTTTACATGGTGGTCGGTGGATGTGTACTTGTTTTGATTGAATTTTTCTG